>CM032630.1:23824924-23846949 GCA_019097785.1 Fraxinus excelsior
ATAGTTGTGCAGGTACAGTTGATCCCGCATGATAAATGTCTTTCTCTCGAGTTGCATTTGAACATTCTCGAATGGATGATGAGGCACTACTCACCACTGATCCGTAAAACCTAGTTGAATTTGGCAATGTAGAGGAATCCAACAATTCTTGCACCATTGTAAGAGCATCGAAAGCACAATTGGATGAGCTTTCACCATCACCACCAGTTATCTTCATCGGGGAGAAAACTACTAAATCATCATCCTCTATGCAATTATCGTCCAATGGAATATTCTCGAGAGCAGGCAGAGAAAGGCTTTCCAGTGGCAAATATTGAATATTTGGAGAATTGGAAACCCTGTGAAGTGGGCTCAGCCCCTTGCCTAATTTCTGGCCAAGAGGAGACAAGATGCGAGGTGGAGAGTAAACTAGAAGACTGGATGCCTGTGGTGACATGTTCCTCACTGGTGAGAAAACCATGAAATCACCTTGTAACTTCTGATCATCAGAGAAAATTGACTCCCACATTGAATAATCAGGTGATTGAATTTCAACATCTCCATCTACTTCAAATTTGAGTGCAGTAGCTGGAACACTCAGGTTTGTCGTACTTTCATTTATTTTCTTCAATTCAGAAATGGACTCATTTGGTGAGGTGGGTTCTTGTTTTGTCCAAGAATTAATCTCAGTAGTCTTCTGATTTGACGTCTCACTTGTTATGCTCCCTGCAATCTCACTCTTGAGACTCCTCATGCTGCCACACATGGAATTAATCATTGTATACACTCTGCCTGCACTTTAATTCAATTAATTCAAAAAGAAAATATATAGGGTTTTGATTATAATTTGGTCTAAGACCAAGTGTCTTCTAAGAATTGAGAAAGTTTTGAAGCTGAGATTAATTATGTTTCCATCACATTATATTACAAAGAAGAGTTTTGTCTCTTGTACATGGAATAATGAGAAATTAGTGGAGGATCGAACTACATAGTGATTGTAGTGTACCTAGGCTAGTGAACTATATTAATTGTTGGGTTTGCATTAAGATAATGAGTAGTGACAAAAAAACAAAGTTGGCATGCATTGGTGTAATCTGTCTCATTTGGCATTGTTGGCACCGTCTATTCCTTGGAGTTGGCTATGTATCTAACCTCTTGTCCCTCCTCAATCGGCTTGTCATCTAGCTCTCTCCTACCTCACACAATAACACTTCCTTTATCGAATAAACTGAAAGGTTAATTTGCTTTTGTCCATTTAATTGTTTCACTTGACGGGTTGTGAACAAGCATGTAAACTCGGAAAATTAGTGGCATGCATGATCTAATATTGTTAATTTTATTTTTTTTCAAATTTCAGGAAAAAAAAATCGAGCCTTGTTATTTGTGCTGAACTAAAGCTCAGCTTGGCTTGGGTCAAAAAAGCCCAAGAAATTTTTTACCCGAGCCGCTACTTTCGGCATGTGAGTTGGCTCGACTCGACTCGTTTATATCCCTAGTCTCCTCGAATGTGCTTAAAGTTATGTGGCAGCTAATTTTAACAAAGTTAAAAGTGGAGTTGATAAAATCTATACCATCTTTAGCATATGCTAGAACATTATTAAAGATTAAAAATTTAAAAATCTTATTTACTGTATTGGTGTCATGAAACGCTATGGACTATTTGACATATTCATGTAGTTGGGAATGAACATTTTTTATGGTTTGTAGTCTTTTTCTTTCTTTCTCGTGTACTCTTATCCCACAATATTATTCTCTCAGCATTACCAAACTGCATTGATCATTTAAAAGTATTCAACTTTAAAATTTATACACATCTTCAACTGAAAATCTAATAGAATTTTGGTTTTTATTCAAGTTTGTCCTAATGGAAAGACAGTCAAAGCTGAAACATTCCATGGAACTGTCACACGTCACTACAAAGCTCACTAAAAAGGAGGTGAAACTAGCACAAACAACATTGCTTCAATCTTTGCTTGGACTCGGGGACTCGCATGCCAAATTGCCAATAACTAAATTTGGTTTTGAGTCTAACAGTGGCTACAGTGAAATGCATTATTTTTTAAATATCCTTTTACATTGCAAATTTTAACGGTTTCCTTTAACCATGAAAAAAAAAAAAAAAAAATGCGAGCAAAATGTTTAGGACAAAATTGGATGACAATTCAAAGCTCTTGGATTTCACAAGGAATCTAGAAGCTGCTTGTATTGGTGTAGTGAATTCTAAAAAGATGACCAAGGATCTTGCCCTTATTACCCATGGATCCGAGTGAGTGACCATTATATCGTTTTCTCAATCTATGTCCTAAAGTCGTCCTAATTTTTTTCCGAACAAGTGAAAGAAAGTATCTCATTCTACTCATCATTATGCACTTTTTTGTAATGTTATAGGTTTGGCCGAGATAAGTATTTGAAAAAACTGAAAAGTTCATTGATGTTGCGGTAGATAAGCACAAAGCAAAACTTTCTTGTTAAGTTATTATCTGAATCATCACTAAACTTTGCGTAAAGCTTCCACAAGATCATTGAACTTTAAAAACTATCCCTATCCAAGTTTTGCCGAGGGAGCAACCTCATTTTTCACCTTGAATTGGTCAAAATATCTGGAATTTCTTACTTTTAACGGAGGATTAGATCCAATAACTGGGGGCCTCAGAAGGAAGCCCTCGTGCGAGTAATGGTGGACGAAATGGAAGCAAGAATATTAATCAATGAACTTTGCAATTCGTTATACGACATCACCCATTTTTAAAATTGCTATTGACGTGGACACCAAGTGAGAAATAGATTGCTATGTACGCAATTTCGTGAACCACATCAGCAAATCCGTCAATTTTTTTAACCTTCCATTGAATGAGTGATGAATGGAATAATGGATTATAATGTTCAGTGATTAACATGGTAATTTTTAAAGTTCGGTGACCCAGCAAAAACTTTACGTAAAATTCAGTAATGATTCAAGTAATTAAACCTTTGAAAGTGTCATGCAAACTTTGCAACTCATCTTTCGCATTGAAAAATTGGTAAACGGCGAGTTCAAAATAATAATTAAAAAAAGAGTCAAAGAAAGAAAACTGCTATAATTGAATTTAATAATCTGGTTTTTTTCCTGTTTTACATCAATTTGACTCTCTCACTCATATTAAATATAAAATTAGGCAAAGTTTTGAACCCTTAAAATAAGTATCTTGTTTTAAAATAGAGAGAAAAGAGAAAAATAATAAAGAAGTCAATAGAATTATGTGTATTTCATTGTGAATCAAAGTCCTATATTTATAGAGAAGAATTAAGGTGGTAAGGGATACAATAGTCATAATAACGAGGGTTGTAAGGCTGTAGTGATCATTACTAATAAACATATAATTTAGAACATCTTCCCTTGAGTGACTCATTATGCAATATTTTGCCTCATTAAGATCTTATTTGATAACAATTTAGTGGAACAAAAATATCAAAAGACGGAAAAAAATGTAAAAATAATTATAACGAAGTTGGAGTAATAAAATGTTGCTTTGTTAAAACATTATCAATAAAATTTAACGAGACAAAATTTGAACGAAGAAAAAGAGTACAAATGCTGCTTTTGATTTCAATTAATAAAAATTCTTATATTGAGTCATCCATGTCCTGTACATGTCTTCAATATCACAATTCTGGTGTGAAATATAGTGTTATCTAGTTATGGCTTTTAAGTAATATCTCCATATAATATAGTTATCAATCTTTGATGACTGTAGTAACATGATAGTTCGAAAAGTAAATCATATCTTTCTCTTCAAGGTTCTGGTATACAAATTTATAATATGATTATAAAGTTATATAGAGGTGAATGTTATTTATAATATGAACTTTCATTATATACAGAACATGCCTCCTAAAATCTTTCTTAGAAAAAGTCCTGTGCGAAAAATCATAATGAAGGAAAAGAAGAACATTATTTATTTGAATATGCTATAAAAGTTGCCTTTAAAAACTTTTGTTGGAAAACCCAATAGGATAAAACCATGATCAAGAGAAAAAGAGTATAATTCGTATTTATTCCTCATGATTATATTACCTGGATTATATGCTTGAAGCATACTAAATCCTTCAAGGATAACATTAATAGTTATGTCAAATGAATTTGCTATAATTGCATTTCAAATTTCATGTATCGTCATGATAATAAGATATGAACTTATGATTTCATTCACCATGATCTTCGTGAAATTTATTATTTTTAAAGTCGTGCTTATATGTTACGACTTTATTTTTCCTATTTACTTTTTTCATAAGTATACATTTTTAGGTGTTCAAACTATAGGTTCAGAAACTTCAGGTTTTTCTAACAAGTTTAGTCTTAGGATTGCGCTTTTTTATTTGGCAAATCATTTCTTCGATTAATATGTTTCAACATATTTATTTTGATTTCTCACTTATTAATAATATGATATGATATGATACATCATGTAAAAAAAAGTTGTCAATAACTTTTTCTTTTCGATTCTATTTATTTTTCATAATAAAATAAGTTATTGAGAAATCTCTACTTTCAATATTTCAAGTACTTGAACATCTTTTGGTGTTTTATACTTAGTTATGCCTTTATACTCTCCAAGAGTATATCCCTTCTAACCAGGTTAATCTTTCTTATTTGCTCATATATATATTCAAGAGTTTTTCTCTTTAGAATCGAATGTCACGACACTTCAGACATGTCATTTATTAATAATTTATCATTTTAAGGCATTAATAGGAGATGGAACATCTATAGTTGGTATATGAGATTTTATAAATCTCTTGTAAATCAGTAAGTGCATCTTATAATTGAATTATTTTTTTCATAATGTCAAGTGCAAGGATATAGATAGCACTATATGATGCATTACATTTCCAACTACTAATTTCTCCCCTAATACTGAGAAAAATAGTCCAAGAAGATATTTTATAAGAGTTCAAACTACACTTATATTCTTAGCATTCTTTAATATCCACTTCAATACACTATGGTGGAACAATTATACATATATTGCACTTTAAAAAATCAATAGACGAAAAATATTAGGCTCTGACCATAAACCAATTATAATATGAAAAACTTTGATGTTGATATGATGAGTAATAGCATTCCCTAAACAAAATGATAAGTACTTTATTTTCAATAGTAATGATTAAGAAATTAATTGGAGGCACTTAACAATCATTTATGCTAAACCATTTACCATCATCCTAGCTAACATTTATCAAAAGTTTGGATGTAGACCCATTAGCATTGACATGATATACTTTCTTGATGGTATAATATGATATTTGTGCTCATAATTTAAAATTTGAGCGGTAATTTTTCAAACTACAAGTTGCCAACACCATGCAATATTTAGTAAGTATATCTATATGGTCAACATGGTAGGTGACATGGCTCCTTTTATCACCCTAATTAACTTTCAGAAGTATAGGGAGTTCAGTATCTATTTTAGCTGGTGATAATTAATGATCAATTTTTAGTAAAGAAAACAAATATAATCCATTCATTTGATTGAAATATCTTCTAGTTCTCCCGACAAAATTATCTTTTACTATGAACTGTTCTTTTACCTGATTTACCGCTAACTGTGAATCACTTTTTACTTCTATGATTTGAACCTGCATTTCTTTTGCTAATCGTAAGCCAGCTAATAAAGCATCGTCTTCAACTACCTTGATGGTTGTCTTTAATGCGAACCTCAATGCATAGTTCAGATTATGTCCTTCTAGGCTTGTTAAAATTATTCCTGCTCTGACACTAGTGTCTCCCAATGATTCCATCCACAATAACGTCCATATTCCCTTTTCAAGCTCCACCTTTGGAATGGGAACATCCAAAAGTTCCGCAATGAAATATGTTAAACTTTTGTGATTTGATTGTACATCGTCACTTATAACTTATTTCGAGCAGTCTCAATTCTAATGCATATTTCATCAGTCTTACTGATACGTTAGGTTTCTGTAACACTTCTTAAGTGGGATATTTGTTAGTTCTTCAATTATATGGCTCTAAAGTACGGTCGTAGCTTCCACAATGCTATAACTAAGTCGAGGACTAGTTTTTCCATATTAGGATATCTTGTCTCTGTCCCTCGTAGAGCTTTGGTTACACAATTTACTGGTAGCTGTTACTGTCCTTCTTTTACCAAGTTGAAACTCACTCCCACTTTAGAAACAGCTAAATACAGAAGTGATTTTTCTGTACTCGGTGGCTTAGCTAATAGGCATATCCTGGGTGTTCTTTCAGAGCTTGAAATGTCTATTCGCATTCGTAATTCCATTCGAACTTTTTCCTTCTTTTAACATTTAAAAAAAGAAAGGAGAGCATTTGTCTATTGTTCGCGATACAAATCAGCATAAGGTGGTGACCCTTTCTATCAAGTTTTGTACATTCTTTGATTTTATTTGGAACCCATTTAAATGAGAGCTTGGATCTTATTAGGTTTCGTCACAATACCTCAATGGTTTACCATGAACTCCAGGAATTTTTCAAATTTGACTCAATAAGCACATTTTAATGGATTGAGTTTCATTTTATATTTCAGTAGCATGTTAAATGCTTCTGCCAAGTGTTTTAAATGGATTTTGACTCGAAGGCTTTTGATAGCATGTAATGTGATCCAAGATACAAGGACAAGTTCGGGCAATGATCCTTTATATTGAAGAAGGGTTGTTCGCTACAATTATAAGTACACGGGTCGCGTTCAAGTAATAAAGTTGACTTTTTGAGTCCGGGTTGTCGATCCCTCAAGGAATGCTTATTTCCGATTACACAAATTTAGACAATTTCATTTTAACAAAAAAAAAAAAAAAAACAAACACACAACAAATTTGATGTTGGAAAATAAGAAAAATTAACTAAAATCTACAAAATAAGAAAATATAAACACTTGAGAATTTCGGAAAAAAAACGTGGTTGAGATTCATGGTTTTGCTTAACCGTCGTCTAATTAATTTCTTCACAAACCAATTAATAAATTACTTATTTACGATATTGCACCCGATTTTTCAATTTTAGTTATTTATCTCTCTCGAGCGAAATTAATCCAAATTAGTTGGTTAACTTACTATATCTCTATGTCGATTAAAATCAAACAACTGCATTAAATATTTGTGAAAATAGTTCAATGTGTCACCTAGGGTTAGGCGTATATCTTTATCCCTTACACAAATCTAGAGTATTTACTATTTGGTTAAAAATGTACAATCTTCTCTCGAACGATGTACAAATCATTAAATTTAATCATTTAATGGCCAAATAAATGAAAGATATTCAACACAATAATAAATACACATGAAAATAAGCATTTTAACATTAAAAGACAAATATTAAAAGTAATTAAAGCTAAGTTACTTCAACCAAGAATCCCAACAAAAATACTTAGCACATGTTATATAAATAATAAAAAGGAGAATATTTATACAATACATTACAAATATGGAAAAATAATTGAGATAATACAAAGTTATAGAAAAAAAAAACCCATTTTTGAAACATGGCTTTGACATCCCCAAATATTTCTCCAAATTTTTAGATGTATTCTCCTTGTGATTTTCCTCCCAAAATTGCAAGAAATTGAAAAGGAAAAGAAAATGAAATGAAAAGAAAAGAGAGAGAGAGAGAGAGAGAGAGAGAGAGAGATGAATGAAAAACCAATTTAGGATTTTTAAATTTTCAAACCATTTTCCAAAAATTGCAGCCCAAGCCCCTGAGATAATTGGACGTTAGGTCTCTAAACTTTTATCTTATACAATTTGGTTCTCGGATTTTGACGTTCATATCGATTATGCCCTTCATAAATTGCATCCAAGATCCTTCAACTTTCTGATTTGTTCACTTTGATCCCCAAATTCACATTTTTGCACAAATTTGGTCATTTTCTCCTCCTTTTTGCTTTGTTCTATTTCTTTGGGTGATTTTTACCTACAAAAACAATAATTACATAACTGTGAGTAGAAATTCACTCATATTTAAGTATTAAATAAGTGTGCAAAAATACACTTATCAAAGGCATATGACTAGGTCGTGAGCGAAGCAAGTCAAAGAAGCTATGTGATTGTTTGTTCAAATAACAGTGGACGAAATATCGATCACAATAAGTAAATGAACAAGTTTCATGTTGGGTTTGTAAGAAGAAAACATATTGATCAACTTGGTTCAATTAATAGACGAAGAAACTGTTCGAGACAACTATATGACCACATAGTTATATGGGAGGTGTAACCGCATAACCCTTTACCGAAACTTTGTTGAATGTTCAAGATACAACTATGCGACCACATGTCATTAGCCTATGTTGTCGCACAGTTCAAATTAGGATGCGAATTTTCCAGATTTCGCACAATTTTCTGTTTTAGTTAAAACTCTATTTTGTGGTATTTTTTATTACTTTTAGAGTTTAATTCCATTTTTAGGTATTTTTAATGGGTTCCATATAAACAGGACTTAATCCATACTTTGTAAAAGCACACAACTTGAGAGATATTATTGCGAGACATATTGCTTTCTTCTCATTCTTCATTGATTTAATTTTAAACTTATCAAAAATTAAATTCTTGTGGCGTTCTATAATTTAAGTAAGGATCATAAGTTTTGTGATCACGCAATCAAAATATTATTTGTGGCTTGGTTCTTTGTTTCAATAATTTATTGGGTCGAACTTTTAAAACATTGATTCTTGATTTTCTTGAGATTGTTCTAATTTGCATGGGTTCCATAGCTATTGTTGTTACGTGGGTTCACATCAGTTGGTATCAAAGCACGGGCTCCAAAAATCAAGGTTATATCATTTTTTTTTCTTTTGTTTGACTCTTTGTTTTTTGTTCACCGTGTTTTTCGTGTTTTTTTTTTTTTTGTTTCCAATCCATAAAATACCAAAAAAAGATATACAAAAAAAATAAAAAACACTTTGTGTGCTAATTTAGCATCAAAAACAGTTTTTTGTTTCTTTTGTTGGTATCTAGTTGAATTTTCAAAAAGAAATCAAAAAATTGCCAGCAGCATACAATTTCATTTTTTTTTTTTTTTGTAAAAAAAATTCAAATTCAAAAGTGTCATGTCCGAATTCAAGAAATACTTTCTTGAATTTATCTTTAGCATTTCAGTCAAAGTTCAAATTTCTACTTTATTAAATCATTATAGATCACTTTCCCTACTCCATTATTTGTTTGGACTCCATAAGGGTTAGATTTTTATTGAATCGAATTAATTCTTTGAAACACTTACAAGAAAGCATTGAATAAAAAAGGCAGAGTGGTGAGACTAATAGAGGGAAAATGCCAAATTAAGTGATGCACGAGTGTACACACGTGAGACTAATATTATTCTAGATTTAGGATGTCCGATAGAGACGATTCTACTTTAAGAGGAAAGAATAGTCAAGTCATCATGACAGAGGATATGATACAATGATTTGAAATATTGTTTGGTGATATGTGTTTTGTGATATGGGAGATATAATTGATAGGCAAGAGGCGTGG
Source organism: Fraxinus excelsior (assembly GCA_019097785.1). Lineage (NCBI taxonomy): Eukaryota > Viridiplantae > Streptophyta > Magnoliopsida > Lamiales > Oleaceae > Fraxinus > Fraxinus excelsior. Next base: position 23,834,384 of record CM032630.1, read on the forward strand.
GTGGAGAGGCAAGACGCATTGCATGCTAATTTGTGTAAGGAACAACCTAGAGAAGTTCATAACATAAGGAGACAAGGTAGGGGGGATCATATAGCGAATTGTGTTGTTGAATGTGAAGTGGATAGTGACATTAATAAGGATGCATTGGTGGATGTCGAATTAGGAAGAATGATTGATAGATGAGTTAGGCATGAAAGGAAGGGTAGAGATCTTATCGGAGATGGTGTTGATAAAAGAATGGGCAATATCAAAATGAAAATTCATTCATTCAAAGGAATGAGTGATCCGGATGCATACTTGGAGTGGGAAAAGAAAATAGAATTGATATTGATTGCCACAACTACTCGCATGAAAAAAGGTAAAGATTGTGATATTTGAGTTTACCGATTATACTATAATTGGGTGGGATCAAATAGTAACATCTAGGAGGAGAAACCATGAGGCATATTAATACATAGGAATAATTGAAGGCTATCATGAGGAAGAGGTTCGTGCCTAATCATTATTATAGGAAGCTTCATAAAAAATTGCAAAGCCTTTATCAATATTCTCGAAGTGTGGAGGATTATCATAAAGATGGAGATTACTATGATTAGAGAGAACGTGTGGGAGGATAGAGAGGCCACATGGCCCCGTTTTTGAATGGTTTGAATATGAAGATAGCTAATATGGTAGAGTTGCAACATTATGTGGAGTTGAAAGATATGCTACATGTAACTATGAAGGTGGAAAGACAATTGAAGGGAAAGTGGACAGCTAGATATTTATCGAGTTCTTTGGGTTCTAACTTTTCTTGAAAATCGAAGTGGGATAACAATAAAGGTGATGTGATTGATTCAAAAGGTAAAACTGAGCTAGATGAAGTTTCTAGCAAAGTTTCACCCAAGGTGGAATCCCAACCTCTTTAGAATCGAGATATCAAGTGCTTTAGGTGCTTAGGATAGAGACACATTGCTTCTCAATGTCCAAAGAAAAGGCTGATGATCTTGCACGACAATGGGGAAGTGTTGAGTTATAGTGAGGGTGAATATGATGACATGCCGATTGGAAAATGCTAACGATGGGAGAAAGCGGAGTATGCGGTGGGAGAGCTGTTGGATACACGGCAAGCTCTTAGTGCTCAAATCAAAGTGGATGACTTGGAACAATTAAGGGAGAACATATTTCAAACGAGATGCCACGTTAAACGGATGGGCAAACTGATGTAGTTATAGGACTATGATACAATTGTTTCACAATATAGTTAATAAGAATTTGAAGAGTTGGGATGAGTGTTTACCATTCATAGAATTTGCATATAATAGGGCCACACATTCTACTACTTCTTATTCACATTTTGAGATTATATAGTTTTAATCCACTAACACCTTTGGATTTAATTCCTTTACATGTGAATGAAAATGGTAGCTTAGATGGAAATAAGAAGGTCGGTTTGGTGAAATCATTCCATGAAAATGTAAGGCTGCAAATTGAGAAAAAAAAATGAACATTATGCTTCTCAAACAAATAAGGGATGAAAGTGCGTTACATTTGAACCAGGAGATTGGGTTTTGGTACATTTGAGGAAATGTCACTTTTTAGATCAAATGAAGTCAAAGTTGCAATCAAGGAACGCTGGACCATTCTAAGTCCTTGAAAGGATCAATGACAATGCCTACAAATTAGATCTTCCAGGTGAGTATTATGTTTCAACTACTTTTATTGTCTCTGATCTTTCCATTTTTTATGTAAGTACAGATTCGAGGTTGAGTCTTTTCGAAGAGTAAGGGGATGATATGATCTAGGATACAAGGGCAAGTCCATACAAGGATTCATTGATCGTTAAGGAATGACCTATGACTAGGTCACAAGTGAAATGGATCAAGAAAGCTAGGGATTGCTTGTTCAAGCAACAATGGAGGAAACCTCGATTACAACAAGCAAATGAACAAGTTTCATATTGGGATTGGAAGAAGAAAACAGATTAATCAACTTGGTTCAAGCAACAAACGAGGAAGCTGTTCGGGACAACTATGCGACCGCATAGTTATATGGGAGGTGCGACCACATAGCCCCTTATTGAAACTCAGTTGAAAGTTTAAGATACAACTATGCGACCACATGCCTTAGCCTATGTGACCGTATAGTTCAAATTGGGATGCAGATATTTCAAATTTTGCGCAATCTTTTATTTTAGTAAAACTCTATTTTGTGATATATTTTTTATTCATTTTAGAGTTTAATTCCCTTTTAAGTAGGTTTTATGGGTTTCATATAAATAGGACTCATTCTATTTATTGTAAAAGCACATAATTCGAGAGATATTATTGCGAGGCTTATTACTTTCTTCTCGTTTTTCGGTGAATTAATTTTGAACTTATCAAGAATTAAATTCTTGTGGTGTACTACCATTTAAGTAAGGTTCATAAATTTTGTGATCAATGGGTCAATATATTGTTAGCGATTGTTATAGTTCTTTGGTTTAATAATTTATTTGATCGAACTTTTCAAATGTTGATTCTTGACTTTCTTGGGATTTTTTTAATTTGTCGTGGTTCCGTAGCTACTATTGCTACGTGAGTTCGTATCAGCATGTTTCCATGCGAATACATTCAAGTATGTTTTCAAATAATCTTTCAATAGGATTTCATAGGTTTAGTCAATTCTTTGCCAACATTTAGAGGTTTACTTGTATTTTCTAAAATGATAGAACAACTTTCGAGTTCGTCGACTGCAGTCGCTTCAAACATGCAGTCAGTTATGCAAAGATCGATCGAGTCATCGATTTCAAATTTTTCCTAAAAATACTAATCTCGTCTATAGCAATTACTTTCCCTTGGGAGTACGTAGGGCTCTTTCACTTAGGTAATTTGATGGTTTCTTCGTAGGTGATATAGTGTATAAGAGTGCATTTCTAATGCTGATTGTTCCTGTTGATTTGCTAGTACATAAGTATATTTGGGACTATTAATGATATTTTTCTATAGTTGAACAATGGTAAATCCTAGTTGTGGTTTTAATAATTTTGCTATAGAAATGAAGCCGAATATAATAAAGCTCAAGGCCCAAAAGATAGGACTCAATTCAAGAGGGCTTGACCCAGCCCAATCAGAAGAAAAGAGATATGAATGAAGGGAGCAAATCAGTGGAAGACACTGTGGGGGTTAAAGTAATCCCGAATTAGAAGCGTAACTGCACTATCTTTAGGATTCTCACCATATCTCCCTCATTCGACGTCGTATTGAGCTGATTCAAGAGTCGTTGGAAAGCTAATTTACGTGTTACAATTTCGCCTGAAATAGAATTTTTGAAAATGCCCACTTTTCCAAGTGAAAAATGGCTCACAATCTAAGGCTAAAAATCTATTGAATTGAGGAGGCGGATTCATGATTTATTTTTATCTCCTTGTAAAGATGGCTTGAAAGACAGGAAGGATGAGTTTATTAAGGGGGAGAGGGGATTTGAGATGAGATAGGAGGCGAGAAAAATGAGGATTGATTTTTTCTTTTTCTTTTTCTTTTTTGGCTATCAAAAAGGGAAAGCGACATAGAACTTTTTTGAGTTTTTCTATCTTCCAAATCTTTTTCAAGTTCTTGATGTTAAACTCTTTTATTAAACGGTTCTTCAGTTTTAGCATGCACTAATTTCTATTTTCTAGGGTTTACAATATAGCCTAACTATGATTATGTGAATCTTTCTTTACTTGACTTAATTAGTATTCGTTTCAAAATTTTGAGTATCTCATTCTGGACTTAATGCTTGTGAATGACTGATCACTGTTTACATGAGTTGGGATTCAATTTGAGACGGAGAAGTAATAATTGTTTCAGCCTATGTTTGAGATACCACAGGGACTCCGTATAATAAAGATATCTATAGGCTTGCGTTATCTTCATGGGTTTCTCTGTTCTTAATGAATTTTGACAGGTTTAGAGTTTTTACAGAGATGTAGAAAATTTTCTTGTTGAGATATTTTGTTAATGCTAGAGAAATATTGAAGAATCAATTATCAACAATAGGGAACACTTACAATTAATTCAATTAGTATATTCGCATGTGATCTCTGGAATCTTATTTTCTTGATTTTAACTTGCTTGTTCAAAATCTTGTTATTTTAGATTTTCTGATCCAACAATTCATTAATATTAGAATTGCCAAGTAGATCATAATTTAATAAATTTTGATTAGTATTAGTAATTTTTCATTCATCATGGGACGATACTCTTAGTCGTTCACTTTATTACTTGTTACGATTCATGCATTTGCAATTTCAATCGACAGTAGGATTTCCAAATTGTACTTTACGAAAACTTTGCCTTTATTCATTGGGGAACTTAACATGCGACTAGTGGAGGAAATTGTTATGTTTACTTGTCTCATGGCAGGCTCTCTGAGGATTCCATTATATGTGGACTGTTCATTTATGATGCAAAAAATCATATATCTTAGGGTGTGTTTGAGCCACATTATTTTGGAAGAATGTATTATGGAATAGTATATTGATGAGAATGTGTGGTTGAAAAAGGCAAAAAAGTTATTGATGTGATAAAAATATTATTTTATTGAAAAATGTGATTGAAAATTATTAGAATAATGAGAATGAGAATTTTAATATGTACCAAACAGGGGCTTAGTATGCGTGGGATTCCTTTCCTATCATTGCTAATCGAGTGGCTGTCCACAAGGGATTGGGCCGCCTTTGGGGAAATAGTGAGGTTCCAACATAGAAATCTATGGATTATATTTTTGCATTTGGTCATAGGCATTTTCATATAGAACGCTCATTGGACTTCCATTGTCTAGAAGCATATGGTTAAAACATTTTCCACCTATCATCACTTGAATGACTATTACATCATCTTCATGAATTAAATCTTCACTTCTAGATTCTATGGACTTAATTTAAGAAATTATAGTTTTCGAATTACCTAATTTCTTGTAGGTTTTTGAGGCTGTGTTTTGTTCGGTAGATTTACCTTTCGGGTTTCCTACTATCATACATAGAGAGGTATTTCCATTGTCAACACTCTGAGGCTTTCTACTATTTTCAACATGGTATTTGCTATCGACTTTTTCTTCCATAGAGGACGACGTCACTACAACAAAAGTAGCTTTTTTAAGGCATTCATTTACGACGTGCATCTACGGCGTGCTGCAAAAATAGATTAATTACGGCATGCGATATATGTATGCCATTAAAAATCAATTAACTACACTATCATAGAATTCATTATGTGCACGCCGTAAATTGTAAAAAAAAATTTACTTTTTACGGCGTGCAAATGAGCGCAGTAATGCAGACATTTTATTACCAAACTCAGAATAGATTAATTATGGCATGCGATATACGTATGCCGTTAAAAATCAATTATCTACACTATTTACAACATTGGTTATTTGTACACTGTAAATAAATATAACTTTTTACAGCGTGCAAATGAACGTCGTAAATGTGGGCGTTTTATTTTCCTTTCCTTTCTCACGCTCATTACAAAAACATGAGGCGTGATTCTTCTCATTCTTTTGATTTCTTCATGCTTTGTCCGCCAATAAACGACGTTCTCTCCTAAATTACCACCATTCGATCAGCCAGCAATCGTTCAATCAGCCATCAACCGTGAGCCCACTAACTTAACGATCGAAGTCGCCACAGGGATAGCATTTGAGTATTGTTTATTGATTTTTTTTTAAGGCATTTTTGTTTTGCTATCAACTTGCAGGGAAATAATGTGAAATGTAATTTAGGTTATTAGTAAAACTAGGGTTCAAATTTGATTGAAATTTGGTTCAATTTCAATTCAAACCCAATTTGTACTTAAAGAACCAAGACACATCCAATTTGGTTGTTCCTTTTTGTTGCTTCACTTTTGATGTCTCTGCTTTCATTGTCGATTTGTTTTCCCAGTGAATTCATCAGACCTGATAGATTGAATTGCAGCTTTACTGGAGTCTCCTCTTGCTATCGTTTTGGATTCATGTCACTATCGACTGGATCATAGCTAAATTCTTCAACTCCATTCTCCAACATCTTCATTTTCCTCCTAAGGTTGACTCATCTTTTTGGGAATTTATGTGATTTCTCAAGTTCAACGAGTAGTTTCGTAGTTATCTTTACTCTAACTTCCCACATACGGTGCCAACTTGTTGACTACAAAATTACGATCAACGATTTTCTCTCATCAAAGCACGATTTTCTCCTCCTAAATTCACGATACTTGTCAAGGAGCAAGATGGAAAATGATTATTTGGGAGGGAGATATTCGAATTTGCATGCATTTCTTCTTCTAAGAGGAACTATTTATAGATTTTTTGATAGACTTGGGGTGGGCAATTGGTCTTTTTAGTGATTGATAGCTGGCGATCATTTAATGGTGGGTTTCTAATTGATTCTGTTATATTCACGTTTTATTCATTAGCTTACGTGTCCTTCATTTAAGTGTTTACACACGTATCCTCTAATGATGGTTTCTGTTGACGTGGAATATAAGGGTGACAATTCACGCCTCTTGCGAACTCTTGTGCTTATTTTTTAACCTCACATTTTCTCGGGCTTGTATAAAATGGGCATAGGCTCACTACTCATCCCTTTATTTTCTTATTCAACAACATACTCGTATTAGCACGTGATCATACAGTTACTAAATTAGTTTTGTATCATAGATTACTATAGTAGCTTATGATATTCGAATAGTGTCAATAGATTTTTTATTCCAACAGTTATGAAAACCTCATAAGATGAAGGTTAAGGTTACCACAAACGAAATTTGATACCCCCTTTACAGAAAAGGAAAACAAACACATTGCATGAAATAAGAGAGATCAAGTCTTGATGAAGCTGCATCCCAACTTTGACATTGCACATTCTAATTTGATGAATCATCATCTTGTACCATCTCTGGATACTTGTTTGGGTGAACTCCTTCGTAAGGAGCAACACATCGTCACTCAGGCTGCCATGGAACATAGTGCCACTTTTAGCTCTCCTGCTATTGTAGATTATACAACACGATGGAAGAATAAGAGTCGAGACATACGTGATGTCCAGTACTATAGTTGTAAAGGTTTTGGTCATATTGTTCGGGATTGTCCTAAAAACACTGTAACTACTGTAAGAAACAGGGTCATCACATTTTTGTTTGTCCCATTCATCCTGAAAGATAACATGGAAAGACATATCATGCTCTTACTGGTGCCATTGCTCCGCTACATTGCATGTTGCCTCGAAAGTTGTTCTTAATCCTGCTTCTGCTCCCTTAGCAAACCCGACCACACTCACTCCTTAAATGGTACAACAGATGATCAATTCTGTTTTCTCTGGTTTTGGACTCCAGGTACTTATAAAATTCTTCTAAGCTTTGGTTCTTTAACTCTAGAGCCTCTAACCATATAATAATATTGTCCCTCTTTCCAATGTTAAAGTGTACGATGGGAATCTAAAAATTCACATTGTTGATAGCAATTCTTTGCCTATCAACGCCATTGGTGATCTTTCTTCTTCTTTAACTAATGTTTTTTTCTCTAACTCTTTACAAATTTAATTTATGTTGGTCAATTGGTTAATAATAATTGTGATTTCCATTTCTCTCGTTCTGGTTGTGTTTTGCAAGATCTAGTATTCGAGATGATCGCGAATAAGCCTACAATGAGACGACTGTTTCCCTCGTATATTTTGCCTTCTCAAATCCTCCATAGGTCTCATTTATTTTCCTTTGTATGTAATGTTGTTAGTCCTCAAAATAAGTTGTGGCATAGACGTCTAGGCCCCTAAACTCTGATGTACTTCGTACTTTATTTAATTCCGACTTGTTGGAAAATAAAGCATGTTCTTCTCTTGATCTTTCTTTTGAATAGTAACATACAAAATTCATACATGGATCTCATACCTCACAATATTTCGACATTATTGATAGCAATGTTTTGAGAATTTCACCTATTATTTCTCATGCCCATTATAAGTACTTTGTTGAGTTCATTGATGGTTTTAGTCGTTTTATTTGGGTTTAATTTTTACGGGCCAAGGCGAAAGTTTTTTTTTTCTTTCAATGCTTCATTGCCCTTCTTGAGACTAAATTCTCTACTGACATCAAGATCTTGCGATTTGATTCCAGAGGAAAATATATGTCCAATGAGTTTTAAGGTTTTCTCCAAACCAAAGATATCATCTCTCAATGTTCTTGTCCTTCGATGCCGCAGCAAAATAGTGTTGCTGAGACTCTTTTAATTGAATCATCTATCCCCCATCGATTTTGTTGCGAAACACTTTTTACTTCTATTCATTTAGGGTCCGTTTGATTGCAAGGTGGAAAGAAAATGTTTTACAGGGAAAATATTTTCCAAGAAATTGTTTTACTGGGAATTGTAATTAATTGTGTTTGATTGGTATAATTTTTTATGGAAAATGTTGAAAGTTTGGAGTCTATTTGACTTTATTTTTTAAGAAAATTGTTCATTAAAGTAATAATATTTTCTACTATTATGTCTAAAATTTGTTCCAATTGCCAAAAATAAAATTGAAAAAAAAAATATTCATACCGAATACCATTCGTTTGGCTTTGTTTTGCATGAAAATTGTCAATAAAAGTGAAAATCTTTTTTACTATTGTGTTTAGAATTTCTTCCAATTGCCAAAAAAAATTTGGAAAATATTTTTTCTCACCAAAATATCAAGAATTTATTTTCCATGGAAAATGCTGCCTATCAAACGCAGCCTTAATAAATCATTTACCCTCTCATACGTTAAATCATGTTTCTCCTTTCTTTAAGTTGTTTGGTCATTCACCTTCCTATTCCGATCTCCGTACATTTGGTTGTGTTTGTTTTGTGCATCTCCTTGCTCATGAGCGACATAATCTTATTGCACAGTCTCTTAAATGTGCTTTTATTGGTTATGCTCTCTCAAAAGGTTTATGTTAGCTAAGACCCTCATGCTCAACGTATTCGTGTTTGTAAAAATTCTAGAAACGCGAATTTCCTTGAAAATCAATATTTTTTCACATCTGATGTTGAGCTGCCATCTACATCTTTATCTCTTCTATCTAGCTTTTTTGATTCCTCGACGGTTGTAGAAAGATTTCAACCCAGTCTCGTGTATGAATGGCATCATCATCGTGAGCATATTTCCACATCCTCTATGCCTCCTCAAGATCTTGACTTTATGCCTTATCCTGCTACTGTTTTACAACTCTTCATCGGTCTACCCGCCCTTCCTGATCGGTGTGGTTTCTTCTCCCCTATCTCCTTTGTAGCTACTTTATCTTTACTCTATTATCTCTTGCTACATACATGCTATGGAACATGAGTGTTGGCACATTGCAATGCAAGAAGAACTTCATGATCTTCAGCAGGATGACAATTAGGACATAGTTCATCGTCCCCCTACAATCAAATCTATTGGGATTAATGAGTTTTTTTTTCGTGAAACTTCGTTTTGATGGCTCTTTGGATAGGTACAAAGCTTATCTTGTAGCTATGGGAAACAAACAGGAATATGGGATTGACTATTGATAAGTGTATTTTCTACACTTATTCGGGGCTTGAAACTATATGATTTTAATGTTCTTTTGGCAAAATACAACCTAAATTGTGTTATATTACATCTTGTAGGTAAAACTCAATGTTGAATGAAGAATTTGAAAAAAGAAGCGAAATGTGTCAAAAAATAGAAAAATCCAAAGTAAGGGAATCAAAATCTACTCTATAGAAGTTGAAGGACTAAAGTTCATTAATTTGAAAGATTGGATGACTTGGAGAAAGACAAAATTAATTTGGCCTTTGGAATTCTATATGGACCAAACCATTGGTGGCCTAGGTTGTTAGAGATGTGTGTGTGTGTGTGTGTATATATATATATATACACACACACACACACACACACACACACACACACACACACATACACACACGAGAATTATGGAAGGAGGGGAGACCGGCAGAATTAAAGAACAATTAAGCATAGAGGAAGCCGGTAAATAAAATTTGAGAGAAGTAAAGCATAAATTGGGAGATTGTGGAACAAGAATTGAGGCATAAATTATTATTTATAAACCTACTTGCCAGCAGTTTGGGGAAAAAAGGGGGATAGCTGAATTTGGTTGCTGAATTTTGTATATTCCAGCCACTTTGCACAGAAAAGGTGGAGAGTCGGCGGCTAAATACTTGGGAGAAGGGCATAAATTTCATATATATATATATATATGCACTCACGTTGCCGACAACAAATAGAAGAAGAATTGAAGACTTTTGGGCAAAGTGGGGGACAAGAAATTTGGCATCAATTTATAAATATATACAGAGACGTGATTCCGGTAAATTGGGAGACAAAATTTTTTGAATAAATTCATACATATGCTTTACACACTGCCGGCAGCAACAATTTGAAGAATTGGAGGTTGCCTTTGATTTATATATAAATACAACACGTGGGTGGCTTTTGGAAAACGAAAGCAAGGAGTTTCAATTGAAAATCACTTTCATCAAATATATAGGTGATGTTGTTCCACTTCTATGCTTTACATGCTAGGCTAAATTCTTTTGTATTGGATGGATGATGAAACTAATTATTTTTAGTGTTTAATTTGAGATTACGTGATTTTAGTTTAATTCTTAAGTTGTGATTTCATAAATATGCTTAAGTGTATTGTTTTAATGTTTGCGCACCATTAAGATGATTAGTTACTCATTCGTAGTGTTGGAAAACTCACTATAGGTAGAATATTATTTATGAAACATACGGGCAATAAATATTAAGAATAATATTTATGATGTGTGCGATCATGTATGATAATCCTAAACGTCAATGCATGCTTGTCGTATGAATTCGGACTAGGAATAGAATCGTCTCGTGGCAATCATAGGTTTATTATATTTTGGGAAAGAATAGTAAATAAAAGTGAATTATCGATTGTCACAATTGCGGGAATTAAGTTAAATTATCACTAGTTGAGAATTGAAACTAATAATCGATTAGCGGAGTCGGAAATCCAATACACTCGCCCTCATTTGATTTAAAACCACTTTTTATTATTTTCGTAGTTATAGAATGTAGTTAAATATAAATCGACCATTTTTTACTACTTTTGTGAATTTAGACATATCGAATACACTAAAATTGAGCCTTATTCACTGTGGGACGATAACTCACTCATTACGATTCTTACTTGTACAACGAACTCGTATGCTTGCGAGATTTTCACGTAACAAGTTTTTGGCACCGTTGTCGGGGAATAACGATGTTAATTTTAGCTATTGATATTCTAGATTCACTTTGTTTGTTATTCTTGTTTATGCAAGCTCTTGACGAGGTTGATCTAGCCCCAATAGATCACGAAATCGAAAGGACATTCAGAAATCGCATAAGAGGACAACGTCAAGCAAGGAGAATGGCCGATAATCAAATTTCAACAGAATCCATTACAATTACCTCATCCAATTCAGCCAAACCATCCGAGGGCCGTAGCAAATGATGGAGAAGCATTAGTTAGGGATTATGTAAATCTCATTCCTGTTCATGTACAACCACCTATTATATATCCACCTTTTGGACATGCCAACTTCCACATCAGACCTGGCATTATCAACTTATTCCAGAATCATCACGATATCAGGTTCTCTGGAAGATGAATTGAGAATCGTCATGAACATATTCAAGCCTTCCTAATGCTATGCGATATGATTAGTCATGAAGGCATGTCTGCTGATGCTTTTCGACTTCCCTTATTCCCTCACACCTTAAAAGATGGCGCACGAGATTGGCTAAACTCACTAATCCCTATGAGCATTGTTTCATAGAATGACATGGTGCAGAAATTTACTTTGAAATTCTTCCCACCTTCTTGAGTCCATCAACTCAAAAAAGAAGTCCATACTTTCAAGAAAAGAGACCTCGAGAGCTATCCAGAAGCTTGGGAAAGATCAAAGATTAATTCAGGAAGTGTCCTAATATGAACATTCCTAAAGATTCCAAGATTTACATATTCTATTCAGGCTTGAAACTTGAATTTTGCAACATAGCCGATGCTTCAGCATGAGGGTCAACATTGGATATCCCATTAGACAATGCTTTGGACCTATTTGAGATAATTGCAGAGAATCAATTTATATGGCCAATAGATAGGAAAGTGACGAGGAAAATAGTAGGAATACATAACGTTGACATAGCTACATCATTAGTAGCTCAAATAGAAGCATTGACAAGGAGGTTAGACAGTCTTACTCAGAATGTGAACATGGTACACCAACCGAAACCGATTTGTGGTTGCAGGGCTGATCATACTACAGAACGATGTCCTTTAGCCTCCACACATGTAATCCAACCTGAGGAGGTTAGTTATGCGCAAAATTTTCAGGGGCAACTACACAACCTCTATTCCAACACGTATAATCTGGGATGGAGGAATCATCCAAATCTCTTATAGGCTAGCAATCAAAATCAGGGACAAAGAGGAAATTTTCACGAAAGACCATCGGGATTCCAACAACGGTAGCAGCAATAAAATAGAAAGCCATCAATGGAGGAACTATTATTGCAATTCATTACTAAGAGTGAGGCTAATTTCCAAAACCAACAGGCAATTATCCAAAACTAATAG
>CM032630.1:23846959-24018367 GCA_019097785.1 Fraxinus excelsior
TTGGTCGAATTGATCGATTGGAACAGGGTTGTGACCTCAGAATTGCTTAAGCCGACATGAGCAAACAATTTCACCATGGCAGCCACAAATTGGCCTGGTTCAAGGCTCCATTGGCCAAGACCTATTGCAGGGCTAGGCGCACTAGGTGCTGGCGCACCCAACCAAGGTAGTTCCCGACCGGAGTAAGACCAGACGATGCTGGAATCTGGGCTTCTTTGCTGCGAGTCCGTGACCTCCGCGCCAGAGCATATTCTGGGATTTGTTCGAGCTGTAGCGTTGTTTCTTGGGGTAGATTGAACCCAGATTTTGTGGAGGTCATAGGGACTTGATAATGTGCTCCGCTGAAGTGTTGTAAGGGGGGGGAAGTTTTCGATTCGTAATGTTGGAGTGGCCTGATATGAGGAGGGACACAGGCGTTTTCAGGTTCGAGGGCAGCGCACTTTGAGCTTCATTTTTGGCCAAAGTACTTGATGAAATTGTGTGGTGTTTGGGGCTAGTTGAAGAGGGGGATAGGGGCTGTCGATCGGTGCCCATGTCCGGCGGCTTCGCCGGCCGTAAGCCACCTGATTTTTTCTTTTTCATTTTTAGGTAAAACAGGGGCAGAAAGTCACCAACTGTTTGTGGTCCTGATATTTGTTGTAACAGATTTTGAGTATAGCACATGTACTTAGTTTCTTTTGATTCCTTTCTTGCTCCCCACTCTAGAGAGTTCATTTTTACACCAATGTAATATGTAATGTATTGTGAAGAATTTAAGCTTCAATACAGAATTCTCGTTTACAGCAATATCAGTTCTTAGCCTACAGTTCTGCTCTTAAATTCAGTCTTAGCTTAGCTACAAAATTTAACTTGAGCAAAGTGTACAACTCCACCTTAGAGTATTATCATAGAAATCGACTTATTTAAATAAAATCTAACATAAAAAGAACTTAAAAGTATAAATCATAACTAGGGTGTTTCTAATATTGTAGAAAATTTATATTTAGGGTGTTTCTAATATTGTAGAAAATTTATATTTTTCTTTTTATATCAATATTATTTCATATGATATTTAGCCCAAAAAGTAAGCAGAAAGTGTATTTGATACTCAAAACTAAAAATAAGTGAAGTTGGTGTTATTTTTAACGTGGGTATTATCTCTAATATTAGTTCAGTTTATGTCTCCGACATTGGTTCTAAAAACAAGGATAAATCCCCCTTCACAGGGGATTTGTGCCCGGGTCAAACATGGGCACCCCCTATTGGTTGTAGGCCCCCCCACCAATAGGGGGTTGCGGGTTTGACCCGGGCACAAATCCCCTGTGAAAGAAGCAGGGTTCTAAAAACAATTAAAATCTTACTTAATTGTGGTGTCAGAATGGGTAGGTTGTGAAAACTGTGGATTGTTGCTAATCAACTATGATATCTCGACAACTACATTTTTTTTTTAAGTGTCACAAATCTTCTTTCTGCAATAAAAAATGAATTTCAAAATAGAATGTAGACATTAGTTACAGTAACACATAAAACTATTCTACCCAAATAATAATAATAATAATAGCAACAACAACAATTTGAAAATTTGAGAAGTTGAGCAAATAATGAGATCACTGATCGTTTGATTTCCCGCAAGTGAACGGGATCGTGAATAAGTAATAAAGTAGTTAATAGAGTGTTGAACCCACGAGAACTACGTGTTTGATCGAGTTAAAATTAATTGCAACTTTAATTGAATAAAAAATAAATTTTGTGATTTTTTTTATATTAATTCCTAAATTATCAACTAAACTAATGAAAGCAAATAAATGTATTTTTCAAATATGTGAGATGCATTGCTAAGATATCGAATCTCCCTTATTATTCAATTTTTAGTGTAACAATTAAAGTGACAATTTGAAATCATTTATGTTGGTTAATGCTTCTAATTTAATTGAAAGCCCCTCTCGATATATAACGATCAAATCAATTCCCCTCATGTGACCCTTCTATCTCTCGATGAAAGATACAAATATGATAAGTGCATTAGCATACACTAAAGTACATATTGAAACCACATAAAACATAGATGTATATCTCTATCTTCTATCGAACCTTATAATGTTTATTATATTGTGCTTAAACCCTATTGTCTTTCTCGATAACAATAAAATTCCTAACAATTCAATTGATGATCAAGCAATTGAAAAGAACATATTGAAATTAATAAACATTCACAAATGAAATCAAATTAAAGTCAAATTAATTAATTAAAAATAAAAAATATCGTAACAAGGGTTCATCTCATCCTAACAATATAAAAAATTAGCTTAACATATTGAAATTACAAAAAATCATATTTAAGTGAAAAGATATAACTCAGATTTTTGATAACTTGAGAAGATGAAGATGAAGATGAAGACGAATCTTGAAATCTTGAATCTCTTCAATGGTTTCTGGATGAATCTCCACTTGCGTCTTCTCTTCTTTGCCCAAAAATTATATTTGAATCTTCACTTAATTGAATTCTTGCAAATCCCCTTCATTCACTCACAAAAATTATGAATTTTTCTCATTTGATGATAATAATCGATGAATATTGGAGTATAATATGTATATGAGAGGTCCCCCATATGTTTCTACTGTTCTGTATTTGTAGGAGTCAGAAATTGGTTGAAGATCACATCCAAATTGACTTCCAAAAATGTTCCAATCGAATAAGAAAAATTTCATTCGCGCGCGTAATTTTTTGTTTCTGCACAGTAGTCAGTATTTTGGCCATAATTTTCTCTCTCGATATTCGATTGATGCGATTCAAAGTGAATTAGAAAGCTAACTCAAAGGGATACAACTTTACTAGAAAGAGAATATTTCCAATTTAGACGTTTGCTATGCCAAAAATCGATTTGAATCTTCAACTAAAAACCTGAAATTTAACTTGTGCGATTGGAAATTGATTTTGATCATGTTTCATCCTTTTTGAGTTCTAATTCCATCCAATTGTATCCTAAAAATATTTTAAGTATCATCTTGGTCTGAATCAACTACTGAATATTTACAATTTGGTCCTCAAACTTTAGATTTTGTCATTTTCACCATTTTTCGCTTCTTTTTTCGATTCCTTGTTCAACTATTGAGTTTTACCTATATAACTTTTTTTTAGATTTCTAACTTTTTTTTATTGAAAAACCTCACTTATGGCTAAGTAAGACCGTGGTTACACAAGACAATACCACGTCATCGTCTAAGATAAGGTAACTCCCATCTATCTGTACGCAGAATCCCTCTAAGAGTAGTTGGAACCTCATCGCCATAAAAGAAATCATTAGAAGATCCACCGCTCGCCATTTTTGCTAGAAAATCAGCAGCCATATTGGCCTCTCTAAACACATGATGAACCTGGGCATTAAGTAGCCGAAGCAGTTTCATAATATCTTCCCAATATTCCCAAAGCCACCATAAGGAACAAGCACCTGTTTTCACCCATTGGGCCAAGACCTTAGAGTCTGTTTCAACAACAATACCCCATACTCCAAGGTCCATACACATACACAATCCATCAAAAAGAGCACGAGTTTCAGCCACCATATTCGTACAAGGCCCATAGTGATGAGAAAAACCAGCAAAAAATGTTCCGTTTGAGTCGCGTAGAACTCCTCCTCCGCCGCTAATCCCGGTTTTCCTTTAGATGCATCATCAACATTAAGTTTATATTGCTTCTCCAATGGCTTCTTCCAACTGATCACTTGCTCTTTTGACTGCTTAACACCAATAATAGGATAGTTTAGGGACTGTAAGCAATGAACTTCGTGAGCTGAGATTTTACTGACACTAGTAATCACACTAGCAACTTGGGATAAAAAAGATTTGATAACCCAAACAACTTTCTGCCATACAGTAGGTAGTCCTTTCATACGAGCATCACATCTACATTTCCAGAGCGCCCATGTAAGTGGTGTAATACCCCGAAGAATTCCCAATTGTGAGAAGCTAGAAGCTTGTGTCCACCATAAATTCATTCTATTTCTCCAAGACGAGACATATGGAAGGGATATATTAAAGTGAAGTTAAAAGTAAGACCAAACCTATTTAGCCACCTCCCTAAAACACAATACATGATCAACAGTTTCCACCGAGGGGTTCGCACAACATTCACATTTAGAAACCAAAGGAATCCCAATAGATTAGACCACATCATCAACTGGTAAGCGGTTCAATTAAGCTTTCCAAGATACGAACGAAATTCGTTTTGGGACTCTCTTATACCACAACCAACGTCTCCATGCACAAGCCATACCCTTCTTACGGATCACTTCCCAAGCACATTTGGTCGAGAATAAACCATTTTTACTAGGCTTCCAGATATAGTGGTCACTCCCCTCACATAATTTTATCTGCACACATTCAATAGCGGAAGCTTGGTTTTCACCCACTAACTCCCTTAGTCGAGTTCTGTTCCAGCTCCCATTTAATGTAAATAGATCTTTGACTTGTAATTGTGGTTCCTTCACTTTGAAACCTGCCTTAGCTAGACTTTGGGATCTTAGCCAATTATCATACCAGAAATTTGATGAGCCATCTCGAACTTGGCAAAAAGAATTTGTCAAGACAATAGGCAATGCCAAAACAATCCCTTTCCAAAAGTGAGATTGTGTGGGGGATGCTTTCATCAAAGTAACAACTTCGTTTTTCATATATATCGATCCAAAAAATTTTGCCCAAAAGGATCTCCCTTCCAACATTTTCCATGCAAATTTCATAAATAATACTTGTTGCACTTCGCTAAAATCCTGAATGCCCAAACCTCCATCCTCCATAGGATAACAAAATTTTCTCCACGAAACCCATTTTTGCCTCCCAGAACCATCATTTGTGTTCTAGAGAAAAGATGAGAAAATACTGCTCAATTCATTATGAATATCCTTAGGCAATTTCAATACTGAAAGAACATGAATAAGCATGCTACAAAGAACATGCTTAATCAAAGTAGTTTTTCCCCCGAAGGAAAGTAGACGACCTTTCCAACCAGCCATTTTCTTTTGAGTTTTTCCATCAACGATTCAAACATATGTTTCGTTAATCTACCAGTATAGAGAGGTACACCCAAATAGGTACAGGGCCAAACACCTTCCTTAAAACCCGATGAGGCAAACAGTTTTCTCTTGCATACAATTGTGATATGCTTGGAAAAGAACATAGAGGATTTTTCTGGACTCACCATCTGGCTAGACCTCACCTCAAAATTTTTAACAATTGTAAGAATTTTGTCAATCGACTTTTTATTGCCATTATCATGAACATAAAATAAATGACTCGCCACCATTCCTCTAGAGTGAAAATGTTGAATTTGATTTCTTTCAAAAACATGATTGATCATTCTTGATAAGAGTTCCTGTGCCAGAATAAACAAATATGGGAATAGTGGATCCCCCTGTTGTAATCCTCTAGATAGTTTAAAGAAACCTCGTGTCTTCCCATTAAGCATAAACGAATAAGCTGGAGAGGAGATGCAATTATAGACAAGGTTTCTCCACTGATCAGAGAATCCCAATTTTCTTGAAGTCGCAAGAAGGTAGCCCCAATTAACTCTATCTAATTATTTTATCAAGTATACGGTCTACGGGTAAAGTAAAGTTAATCTAGTGACGTTTCAATCAATTTGGGTCGGGACGTTACAAATATTTACAAGTGCGGTCAAAGTTGGGCAAACTGCGGTTGCGATAGGGTCAAGGGGCTTAAGTAAAGCTACGGTCCTTGACATTCTCCCCCATTTATTTTGGCGACGTCATTGGAGCTCTCAATGAATAATATGCTTCAATTAATGGTTTGAAGGCTTCAATGTCTTTTTCGTTTTCCCAAGTATTCTCATCGCTGTTGCATCCGCTCCATTTGACCAAGTACTCTTGAAAATAGTTCTTAGAAGCTCGAGTAGTTCGATGGTCAAGAATCTCATCAACAACCTTCTTTTCGAATCTTTTTAATTCAAACACAGGTCGCTTCAGATTTGTAAACTTTTTGTACTATTTATGAGCTTTCTCAAGATAACTCCTAGCAACTTCAATGTTTCGTTTCCACTCTTGAGAGAAACTTTTTGCTTGAGGGGACTTGATACTTTGATCGATATTCATAGTATGAGGAGTAACGGTTCTGGAAAGTAGCAATCTTAAAATGACTCTTATTAGGAGCAGGGCCATTTTGGGCATTGAAACACATCTGAGCCACATCCAAAAGTTTTACCCAATTTTTTTGCGAAGCAGAAATAAAGCGCCGAAGAAATTCTTTCAGCATAGAATGGAAGCGCTCCATCTTTTCGTCAGACTGTGGGTGAAAACTAGAACTCATGCTTAAAGTTGAACCAAGAAATCTGAACAACTCGATCTAGAGTATGCCAACAAATCAAGGATCCTGATAAGTGACGAAGTCCTTAGACAGTCCCAGTATTTAATAATATGTTTGAAGAAGAGTTTAGCTTTCTCTTCGGCTAATACATACTTAGGCGCTGCGATGAAAGTTACATACTTGATAGACGATCTATCATCGTCATTTTTGCTTTGTCTCCCTCCTTAATCCGAACTTGCAAGTATTTGGACCTGAGATCAATCTTTGTATAGTACCTAGTCTGGCTCAGTCGATCGAAGCAATTGGCGACTAGCGGAATATGATAACTATTATTTACAGTGATCTTGTTTAAAGCTTGATAGTCGCAGCACATTCTAATAGAACCATCGGCCTTTTTATAAAATAATATCGGAGCTCCATATGGCAATTTCGCTGGCGTCCAGTCACCTCTTCGATCTCCTCTAATTGAAGAGTGCAAAAAATGATGGTTTATTCATTTTGAAACATTTACTAAACTGCATTGCTGAGATACTCTTCTCGTCTATTTTTCCAACTTGTGTGGGGATGATGCATGGTTTACTACCATCATCATTAATAAGTCAGAATATAGAAACACGGTTGTCTTTGTATCCTGAAGAAATTACAATCCCGGAATGAGCTTGTAATCATCCATCTGAACTACCGACAAATTTGTCATTCCTTAAAAAGGACCTACTTTGATTGATACAGATTTCGCTACTCCCGCTATTGGCTGAGCATCGGAGTTGATTGCTTTGACCTCCCCCTTACCTTTTTCCAGAATAAGTCCGAGCTGCTCTACTTCGGAACTTGCGAGGTAGTTGTGGGTAGCTCCAGTAACTATCATAGCCATGATTAGCTTCCCATTGATCTTCACATCAATGTACATTAGGCATTTCACCCTACAAATGCGAGCATTTAATTCTTCCATCTTCGGCTCTTTCGAGGGAACTTCATCCCTTTTAGTAGCTCGATGTGATAATGTATTACACCAATGTGAGAATGCACCAACTACATCATCATCTTCTCCGGAGTCGGTCTCGCCATGATAGCTAGCTTGTGGGGCATCTTGCTTTGAACTCGATCCCCAATTTGCTAGTTGGCAATATGCATTCACCATCATTTTTTGAGGACACTCGCCACCCGTTGTGGTCCTTCACATAAAAAGCACTTCAATTTAGGAGTGGCATCAGACCGTCCCTCCGTTACTTTTCCTTGGTTCCAGTTGTTACTGTTGCTACCGTTATAGTTTCATTGACGATTGTTTTGATAATTTTCCTGTAAGTTACTTTGACAGGTGCTTTTATAGGCTCATTCCTTATTCTGAGAGTAACGATCTCCCCCATTTGAATTCGAGCTGGATCTGTAAGATATGTTCCACCTCCAACAAATTGACTATTTCCTAAAGGTCGATCATTTCTCAATTTCGACTGATAGTCACTTAAACATTCGGCAGCTCCCATAACTATGCTCAAATTAGTGACCTTCTGTCTTGAAGTTCCATGCGTGTCCACAGTTCCAACCCTTCCATGAAGGTGAATAACTTATCCATTTTTTACATATCTCAAATATTCAGCATATGTCCTAAAAAGGCTTTCACATATTCCCTGATAGAGCTTGTATGTTTCAATTTTTGTAATGCCCGACGTGTCTCATATTCCACATTTTCTGGGAAAAGCTGAATCTGATCGTTTCTTTGAGGAGATCCCAAGAATCTATTAAGACCATGTTTGCATGAATATCAGCATACTTTGTCTGCCTGCATAGCTTTTCATCTCTACCAAGATACATGGTAGATGTTGTAACCTTTCTCACTTCATCTTAGATCGAAGCCGCAAGAAAGTATTGTTCCATATCGAACAAGAAGTTCTCAACTTCTTTTGCATCGCATGCCCCTCCGTAGGTACACGGTTTTGGAATTTTGAGCTTATGAACATGCTCTTGTGTGGTGGCTTGCCCATTGTCAACTGTACGTTGAAGTACTAGTAATTGAGCTCTCAACACTTCCATTCATCATGCAGATCATGACGCGAAATCGGGAACGGGATACGTGTGGAAATCACGTAATTAATTTGAAATGTCGATAAAGCCCACATTTAGGTTGTAGAATGTAGAATTTTGACCCGCAAATTATTGAACCAAGCAACTAAACAAAAATAAAGTTTGAATGACCTCTTGATTACAAAACCAACGAACCTCGATTTGCGAAAGCTATAAAGGGTGCATAATCCTTTGATAAATTCTAAGGGTTGGAACGCCACAAATATAACAATATTTGATAAGTTTGAAAGTTCAATCAAGAACAATGGATAAAAAATTCTCAATATTTAATAATCAAAGTCTTCGTTTTACAATGAAATAAATCTCATATTTATACTACTGCTAGAAACCCTAATAAAACGTAATTAGGTCATAGAATATTGTCAAAGTTGGAAATAAAATAGAATCCTAGACTAACAAGAAATTCTCGTGAAAATAGGAAAATTCCGTCAACTTGTTCTCGTCATGTTTATGTGTGAACGCAACCCAAAAGTACCATGCGCCCGGGTAGCCTTGTGCAGAATTTCATGATAATTTCGAATCGTACTCATGGGCAAAAGTCCGACAACCTAGCTGAGAGTTATGCCTATTTTAATTCACGCCACTCATTTTCTTTCCAAATGTCTTCCAAACCTAGAATCTAATACGTTTCGACTCCCGAGCCTTTCACGAAACTTGAACCATGGCTTGTCAGCTTCACCCATCTGAACTTCATTGCTTGAAACCTTGACTCGTGTGACCTAACCAAGTGATTGTCTTTCCCGAATCATATCATCCCTTCTCTCTTCGAAAGAATTCATCCTCGAATCCGTGTCTTGTGATCGCATAGGGAATAACCAATTTGCTATCCAACTCACCACTGCACTACCTGGATCAAATGAAATTTTTTTCCTTCCATATCATAGGATCAATACACGGTACCCATCCATTTTGTAGGTATGGATGTATTGCAGCACAAACACAATCACCCATAGATGTTGTTGTATGAACTCTCACGTACAATGATCAACCTAAAAGAAAAAATTAAGCAAAACATGGTTGAATTTGTCAATTTTCCCCTCAATGAGATATGGGTCCTCGTACTCATAATACATCGTCTCAACCATATCATGCTTAACAATGGAACTCTGATCTTCATTCCCCACAATATTTTCAAACATATGCTCAACACATTCTGCCATCATTTGCTTACTCTCTTGCCGAACCATCTCTACAATTTTTGTATCAGTCTGCTCGTGCTTCGACTCATTAATTGGTTCACTCTCCCCAATATCAACTGCATTTTTCCATTCACCATCCTCTATCTCAACTTTCCTATCTCTAGGCCCTTCTCGCAATTCAACCCCGGTGTTCTCTCTCGGTGTGGTCATGTCCTTCTCTTTCTTTTTCTTTTCTGCCCCACCTCTCACATTCCATTGGTCTGCAAGGGATTGTTCCAATGTCAAACTAGCCAGAGGGATTTTTTCCCATCCTGAAGAAATCTATACATGTTCATCCCCTTATATAAACAACATTCCTCTCATGCCTCCAATGTCTCCCAAATAATATATGAAAAGATTTTAATGGCAATATATCACACCAAACTTCATCACTATACCTCCCAATGATGACATTTACTAGAACGTGCTTGATCACATATACCTTCCCACACTCCTTTTAACCAAATCATCATATAATGTCTAGGGTGTTGTTGTAAATGTAATCCCAATTTTTCCACCATCATAATACTTGCCAAGTTTGACATGTACTCCTTATCAATAACCAAACTGCAAATTGTATTACCCACAAAACACAAAGTTTGAAAAATGTGCCATCAATCACCATCCATCCTTTTACATATGTGTAATCAAGAAGATTTAAGAAAAGAATTGCATTGGATGAAATTTTGAATGAGAATTCTTTTAATTCAAGAAAGTGATTCTTGAATTTTTGAATTGGAATAAACACAAACAGATTTTGGATTTGGGATAGATAATAGGATAGTGACAACTTCTCAAATAAGTCAAAAAAAAAAAATTTAACAGTACGACGTGAAAAGTACCCCTCCCCCCACGATGAATAGTAAAAAATTTTAAGCTCGAAATTCAACTACGAAATTGACAAAAGGAACGGGGGTTGATTTGGATGCTAGATTAGCCCAAAAACAACTTTTGAATCTTTTTTTGAAATTTTCTAGATCAAAGACTCAAAATTTACGACGGACACGAAGAATGCGAAGAAGAAAAGACTCGAAAGAAAAGAAAATATAGAACCTGAATCTGGAGCCCAAGTTCTGATACCAAATAACGCGAAATCGGGAACGGGGTACGCTTGGAAATCGCGGAATTAATTTGAAATGCCGAGAAAATTCAAATTCAGGTTGTAGACGGTAGAATCTCGACCCACAAATTATTGAACCAAGCAATCAAACAAAAACAAAGTTTGAATGACATCTTGATTACAAAACCAACCAACCTTGATTTGTGAACGTCACAAAGGATGCCTAATCATTTGATAAGTTCTAAGGGTTGAACAACACAAATATAACAATATTTGATAAGTTCGAAAGTTCAATCAAGAACAATGGATAGAAAATTCTCAATATTTAATAATCAAAGTCTTCGTTTTATAATGAAATAAATATCATATTTATACTATTGCTAGAAACATTAATAAAACGTAATTAGATCATAGAATATTGTCAAAGTTTGAAATAAAATAGAATCCTAGACTAATAAGAAAATCTCGCGAAAATAGGAAAATTTCGCCAACTTGTTCTTGACATGTTTCTGTACGACCGCAAGCCCAAAAGTATCATTTGCCCTACAACCTTGTGCAAAATTTCGTGACAATTTTGAATTGTACTCATGGGTGAAAATCTGACACCCAAGTTGAGAGTTTTGCCCATTTTAATCAACGACACTCGTTTTCTTTCCAAATATCTTACAAACCTTGAATCCAATTCGTTTCGGCTCCCGAGTCCTTCATGAAATTTGAATATCGTCTTGTCAACTTCACCCATCTGAACTCTATTGCTTGAACCCTTGATTCATGTGAGCTGACCAAGTGATTGTATGTCTCGGGTCATATCAAATCTGGTATGATAGCAACAACTTCAGTCATTGCTGCATTAGCCTTTTGGCTTTCATCCAGTTGGATGTGTAATTCCCGAATTTTCATCTCTGCCACCTCGACTTTTTCCTCGAGGCCCTCCAGGCATAGCACAACCTAGTAATTTTCTCATCAATCATATCTATGCGCTGTTTCGTAGTCCTCTTTTGAACATCTACCACCTCTGTGGAGTTCAGAGAATTTGGATCCATATATTTCTTATCGGAGGTCTTGAGCCGCAACTCTGATACCAACTTCCACGGGTTACCTTTCTTCTTGACACAGAAAGTGACACCGTGCGGTAGTAGTCTGCTCCGCTAGACTACCTTCCGCCTTCTGTCGGTTGTTTCGGGATGAAAAAAAATTTGATTACAATTTGTAGAAAGCTTGCAACGTGAAATTGAAATACATTGAAAGTAACTTGATCATTGATTGATTGAAAACTAGAAATTACAATTGATAAAAGCAGAAAATTACAATGGTTAGTGCAGGGGGCAAACACTAGAAAGTTTGAAAGATGTTTGAAGACTAATACCCCCTACAATAGCATTCGGAACAAAAACCTTAGTGACGGGAATAGACGTTTAAATGTCGTAGAATCATACTAAACTTTTCTAATTTCTAACTATTTTACAATTTAAATAAACTATTACAATGGAAAAGTAAATTACAACTCAAACATAAACTAATATTTATAATGTGCGGTTGAAATTGGGCAAATTGTGGCTGCGATCAAGGTGCTTAAGTAAAGCTGCGATCCTTGACACTAGCTCAAGCCTCCATGACTTCAAATGATATATATGTTGTGAAGTTTCTGTAAGGTGAGAATAGAAAAATTTGTGGGTTTCTTTTTTCATGTCAAGAAGAATGGATTGGCTAAGCTTAAAAACTCAATTTAAAATTTTTATTTATTCATAAGTATAAGGGAGAATTGCAATTACGGTCCCAAAAATTTCTTTTTGTCATAGAATTTATCCAAATCTTTAATTTATGTCAACTACAGTCCCAAATATTTCATTTTCTTACTGCACAAGGACAAATGGATGGATTTCGTTAGTTTACCCAAAAAAAAAACAAATTTTTACAACATTATTAACTATTTCAATATATAATGGTAATATGATAACACTGTGTTTTATACATGAAATAAGTTAAAAATTAAAGGGCGATTATATTGACACCACATTTTTTCATAAATACTCTACATTTTAATTACATTAAATGTCATTAACTTTTATTCATTATTACAATTGTATCCTTAATTTTTTCCTTCATCATATTCTTATTTTTGGCATTTCATTGGTAAAAAAATCTATCCTTAATCATGATTTCGTTCATAAATATTGTTAACGTGTTTTAAAATGAGAGTCAAATATTTAATTGTGTTTTTACATTATTATTTGTTATGCTTATTTAAGATACAATGAGTAAATGAGCCTTTTTAGTTTATCTTTTAAAAAAATGGAGAAAACCCATAATTAGGAACGATTATGTTAATTTGAGAATAAAAATGCGATGCAAAAAAGGTTGAGACATAAATGTTATAATTTATAAAGTTATAAACATTTCATCCAATTAAAATGTAATCCAGTTATTAAAAAGAGCTGTGATAATATATTTAGAGCTTGTTTGATTTGGCTTAAAATCCAATTAAAATTGAAAATATGACCGTTATTGGGTCCCACTCGTCTAATAAAAGTCAACAATAACGGCTATATTTTCAATTTTAATCTGATTTTAATCTCTACCACACACCCTCTTAGCCAAAATTAAATTAAAATGGCCGACGGCTAAAATTTTTCATCAAATGATAGTTGGAGAGTTCATTATCAACTGCAGAATTACCTGCTTTGACATTGAAGAGATGGAGATGACTTTTTTCTTAATCCATCAATGTATTAAATTCAATTTTTAAAACCTCAATAAATTGAATTAAACCCCAAGTTTGGATGCGATTCCATCTGCAAACACACATCTGTTGATGACATAAAATCAATCTACCATAATTCCAGATGAGATCTAGCGTACATCTACTCCTCAAGATTCACTGTTACCCAATTGACCAAAATCTCCAAATTTCTCATGTATATTTTAATAAAAAATGCCTAACCATGTCTTATATCTACTTCCATATTCGAACAGAACGATTCACTGTTCAAACCTTAACACACATAATTACATCAACTAAAACTGCATTGAGGCAAAAACTAATTACAACAACCAGTATATCTGTGGTGTGGCGACGATTTTCTGGTTTCCTGATTTGGTTTTGGAGGTGAGGTGGGGTGCTGGTGCGGGGAGGAGAATTCCTATTCTTTTAAATAAAAAATAAAAAAAAAAAATCGATTTTAAACTTATTCTCCTCTATCTTAAAAGAGGGAATAAAATGTAAAGTTACAATTTTACCCCCTATTGAAATAGATTATAATATTGTCAAAATTATTTTTTCAGGTCGACTAACTGTTAATCCATCCATTTGTTTTTGTACGATAACAAACTGAAAGATTTAGGATTGCGATTGGCACAAATTAAAGATTTGGATAAAGTGTACAATAGAAAGATAAGTTTGACACCGTGTTGAAATTTTTCCCAAGTATACAAGTGAGTCTAAATATATGATTTTCCTATTAAGTAAAGTTAAAATTAAGTTAATTATTTTGACAATAAGGTTAAAGATATGTTTCTAAAATGGGTTGTGCTACTTGTAGACGCCCTTCATTGGAGGGAGTGCCTGTGGGTCCGGCACTCCCTCCAATAGGGGGGGGCGTAGGGTGTCTATTATGGACACACTTATGTACATGCTAATGTACAAGTAGTATTTTCTTTCTAAAATATGTACTTTTTTACATAAAGTAAGAAAGAGTAAGCTATTTATTGTAAATAGTATGATGATTAGCGAACGACAATTATACTCTTTGAGAACTTAATTTTTATTACCTTTGTATACCTAATTTTTTTCTGTAAATATAGGGCTTTGATTTTCAATAAAATACACAAATTTGTTGATTTCTTTATTATTTTCCCTTTTTCTCTCTAGTTTATAATAAGTCATCACCACAATTATCTCAAGATCAAAGTGAATTAATTAAAAGGTAATAATTTTTATAAGTATAATAATTTATCACGTGTACCAAAATTAATTTGATGACACGTGAATAATATATATAAAATCAATACTGAGGCTTCTTCTTTCTTTTATGCTTTTTTGCTTGTATGCAAATTTATAATGATTATTTTATTGTGACCTAATGATTATTTTACTAACGATCAATCCACCATCATTGTGTCTGTTTTGCGTGTCAGTTTGTGTAAATTTTGTATCTATTTGCGTGTTTGTTAATCAACTTCAATGCACGCGTGTCCGCGTAAATTTTATGTATATGGTGGATTGTACATGTACGTTAATGTTGTATTGTGCATGTACGTCAATATTGTACTGTACATGTACGCAAGTACATTAATAAAGCAGCAAACATATATCATTGTATTGAGCAAACATCGTAATTTATTTTTATTTTATTTTTTGCTTCTTATTTATCGTGTAATTAATTGTCACATTTTTATTCTTTTTAATGCGTTGTATAATTAATGATTTTAGTACTCTTATATCTGTTTATTACAAAAATAGCGTTGTTCCTGAAGTAGAACACTATTATTTACATTTATTCTACGTAGATTTTTCTCTCTCTCAAAGAGTATAATTAAATACAATTTAACATAAATTATGTTTTTACTCTCATGGTGTGTTTGAGCAACATTATTTTGGAATAGTAGATTAATGGAGAATTTGTAGTTCAAAGGAAGGAAAAGTTATTGATATGATGGAAAATATTATTTTATTGAAAAATGTGTGATTGAAAATAAGTAGAAAAATAAAACTGAAAATTTTAATGTGTACCAAACATGGGCTTAAAAAGTAAATTCTTATACAATTAATTATTCTAAATAATAATATGCTCCTGAAGAGCATAACGCTACGATTCCAATTCCAGAAGAATATTGACATATTGTTCTTGAAGAAGCGATTGTAAAATATAATGTGCTCTCGAAGTAGAACTCATTTTGAAAAATAGATCATTTTAAATTAGTGTTTATTCCTAAAAAAAACATACAACACATGCCATATGGACATTGACTTTTATATCATAGTTAATCATATTTTCGAGAATTGACTTTGTCTTTTGTTTGATTGAATAGTTATTCAAATGACAAACATTTGAACCATAAGTCCAATTACTAAATGTAATATTATTTGGTATGATCAGTTAGACCATCACTAGATCAATAATGATCCAGATTTGAGGATTTAAATGGACATTCAACGAATAACCAAAAATTTTTTTTAATTCAACGAATTTTTATATCATATTTTTTCTCTCTATTATTGGTCATTAACATTCACTAGCTAAATAGGAATTGAATACCTTATATTTCTGAAAGTGATATATGAGCCCCATCACCCTTGGTTGCATGATGTTCGTTACTTGAAATTTGCAAAATTACTGCTTAAAAGTTAAATTTTGAGCATAATTTTCAAATTATACAATCAAGACATTGTCTTGTTAATAATAGTGAGCCGAAATCTCAATATTTTAATAAGTCTTGATTGAGTTATCGATAAATAATTTAACACTATTGCTTATTAAGCGCTTCCGATCAATTTCCTAATTATTAATATTAAGAATAAAATACTTCCCATTTCTGTTTATGAAATACTATTTTATATCATGTCAATATCATAGTTCTCTCTATTATAACTTGACGTATTTTCATAGCTTAATATTTCATCTAATTATTTTGAAAGTACAATATATATACAATTGATTCACCACAATGTATTGAGATGAAAATAAAAAAATGCTAATAATGAATGCGTAGTTTGAACCCTTTAATCCGAACAAGTAATATTTTATAACGTCGTAAAAATGATTGTCATTTGATTGGAAAATTAATTCAGCATTAGGAGGAATTGAGAAATTGAAAATAATGTACAAATGTATCATATATCATCTAGATCCTCACAAAAGAAAATTCAAACAAGAAGTTCAAAAGATAATTTATATATTTACTGATCAAAGAGATCAACAATATCTCTCGAGCCGCTATAAGTGCTCCAACTCGAATTTAAAATATGGAAGGACAATTCGTTAACATTATTATCTAATATATCTATGACATGCTTGAAGTGTGAATACATTCAATTCTAAGACAAATATCTTCAAAAGAGTGGAGCATACAAGACATATGATTACATTTAGGGAGCGTATACTTTTGGAAAGTATACAGACATAAAAAAAATAAAAAAAATGCAAAACCTTTGAAGAGGTTTAGATACCAAAAATGTTAAAAATTGAAATATTCTGATAAGTTATACCATTATTAGAAAAGAGTATAATCGTAAAATAAAAAGTTGTCTACAACACTTTTAAACGTGATGTAGTGCATCATATTATGAATAACAAGAAATCAAAATAAATTCGTCAAAACATATCAATCGAACTAAAATAAATTGATGCAATCCTAACAAATCGAACTTACTAGAGAGACATGGATTTTCTGAATCTATAGTTTGAATACCTAAAAGTGTACATTTATGCGAAATGAAAATAGAAAAAGTCAAAGTCGTAATATGTAATATACAACTCTTAGCATAATAATTCTCTGAAGACTTGTATAAATTTATAAATTATCATACGGTGAATGTAATCACAAATTTCTATTTTGTTAACCTGACAATGCATGAAATTTGATAATCATGTAATAAATGTGATTATAACCAATTTATCTTGTATTATTTTAATGTTATCCTCAAAAAGATTTATGCCTAAAGCATATAATTTAAGTGATATTATCACGTAGGATAGTAAATATGTGTTTTACTCTTTTTTTCCTTGACCAAAGTTGTCTCATTGGGTTTTCTTAGAAAATTTTTTAATGAGGCGACTTTTGTAGCGTATTTAAAAAAATAAATGTACTTTTTTTCTTTATTAGAGTTTTTTCAACTGTGTTTTTTTCTAATAAAGTGTTAATGAGACATTCATTGTGTAATGAATGTCCATAACCTAAAAACATTTACCCTCAAAATAATATTCTGATGTGTATAGACTCCCGTAGAGATCAATAAGAGCTATTTTTCTAATCATCATGTTACTACAATCATCAAAGATTGATAAATATTTGGTATGAAAAATGTTTTATTTGAAGACTATATAAGACAACATGAGATATATTTCACCAAAAATTGCAATATTGAATACATTGATGTACAAGTTAATAATGAATTGATATAAGATTTGAAATCAGGGAGAGCAATTGTAATTTTTTTCCTTCGATCAAATGTTGTCCCACTAAGTTTTCCTGTCAAGATATTAACGAGGTATATATTTAGTAATATATCGTTCACAGGAGAGTGTTGTAAATTATATGTTTATTAGTGAATTACAATTATACACTGCAGTCCTAGTTTTTATTACTATTGTATACTTAATTTTTCCCTATAAATATAGGGTTTTAGTTCTCAATAAAACACACAAATTTGTTGACTTCTTTATTCTTCTAACTTTTTTTCTCTATTTTATAACACTATTCAAATATGTTTAGAAACAAAAGGTAATTTTTTTTTTTTTTTAGATTAACTACAAAAATAGCTGGGTAGAAAACACTTTGAAGGGTTATTTGATAGGACTTTTGAAAAGGCAATAATGATTTTTGAGACTAAGAAGTTGTTTTGGAGTTTATTTGAATAATTATCTTAAAATACTTTGTCCAATTATAAGATATTTTAAAGAAAGGCGACTCAATATAACCTTTTTTAAAAAGACTTTTTATTATAAAAAAAAATAGAAGTTATTCGAAACATATCCAATTTCTGGTTTTTATATTTGCCCATAATATCATATAAAATTAATCATTTTGTAGATAGTACATAATATTATAAATGTTATAAACTAAAAGAAAAAAGGAAATAAAATAAAGAAGTCAATGGACGGATGCGTGTAATTTTATTATAACAACGGAATTTATAGGGTTCAAGTGAGAGACAATACGAGAGGAATAAACCTTTTTACGGTGTGACTTATCTAATAGACTGATAAAACTAAATAATCATCATATAATTTTACAATACTCTTCATTTAATGATTATTTGTAAAATAACTATCTTATTAAAAACTTGGTTTGAAAAAAACTTGATGAAACAAAAATACCAAACGAAAGAAAAAAATTACAATTAACTATAAAATTTGGATTAACAAAACGCTGTCTATTAAAACATTGTTAAGAAAATTCAATGGGGCAAAACATGGGTGAATGAAAAAGAATACAACTACTTTCTTTAATTTCAGTTAATGAATTTATTGTATGCACTACACCAAAAAAAGGCTTTTGCAGCGGTTAAGAAACGCTGCGGTAGACCTTTTGCAGTGTTTTTCCAAGTATTGTTGTTGAGGAAAGCATTTTTGCAACATTTATTTACCATTACGAAAAACTCTTTTGCAGTGTTTTTTAAACGTAGCTGTAGACTCTTTTGCAGCGTTTTTTAAACGTTGCAGTAGATCATTTTGCAGCGTTTTTCCAACATTGTCATAGACCTTTTTTTAGACAGTTACTTATAGTAATTGACCGACAAAATTTAAAATGATATTTTGTAAACAAATTTCAAAATTGCCTAAAAATTGATAATTTCATTTCAAATTTTTAAATCAATACATCATAAGAAATGATACAACACAACCTATCTAAAAAGGAGTAAGGATTAAAGAGTTCCTATTGAGAAACTATCCAAATTACACAAAAACAACGACACAAAACACGATCACCGGGTTGATTACCCTCAGGATCTTCTCCACAACTTCTGGGAAAGCATGTACTGAAACGATGACAAACCCTCCTCCGCATCATCCTACACCACCACAATATACAACAACTTAAAAATTCAATTATTTCGATAACTATAAAAAGATAGCTTACCTAGGAGGGATCAACATTTATTTCCTTTTCTCAACAAAATAAACAAAAGCATATAGACGAAAGAAACGTGTCATATGAATGTTTAAATATGTTATTGAAAAAATATGAGTCCATGAAATATTTAATTGTTAACTTCAACTTAAATTAAAATCTAGATTTTACTACTTTGGTAGAACATTCACTCGATTTATGGATGAATTTTTCCCGGTCAGAAATATAAGATTTTCATGAACATACTAAAACATAAGCACGTAACCTTTAAAACGTTTAACATATGTCTCCTGTTTTAATCATCTCCAAGCTCAAAGCTGGTTGCAACTTTGTCAGTGAAACTCGTACAAATAGACACCATTGGCCCTCCATTGTCAAAAAATTCAGTTAAAGAGTGACATTCAGATTCAATAACACAGAAGAAGGAGTGAGGAAATTAAGAGAGTTCAAGATATATAAATTGAAGTGCTCAAAAAAGTACAAATAAACACAAGAAAACTTCATGGATTCCAGGCAGCAACCTAAGATGGTGATCCTAAAAGCAAATAACTCCTAGCTTAAAAAGAGGCCGGACTAAGAAGTCAGATCATCTCTCTTTTAAAACTGATACATTTAGAACTTTCAAAACGCTTAATGTAGAATTGTACCGATTAACAGAAAAGAAATATTTGATGGGTCATGACAAAGTGGGGGTAAGAAGACAGGGCTGCTTGCAACGCAAGCATAGACAAACAGTTGCACAGCAGGTGAATATAGTCATTAGCGCTTCTTCTTGCTTCCCTTTGCACCACTGGATTTTGACGGAGTTGCGACCAGGTACACAAACAAAACCACAATAGAGACCACAGAGAGAAGGGGGCCATATTTCACCAACAGCCTCTGCACAAAGGAAGTTTATAGTAAGCAGAAAATATCAAATTTAAATATTTACTTCAGTAGCTGCAGCAGTAGTTTTATCTTCTGCTGTTTACTTATTATTAGTAGCTAGAATGATCTTGATACAGATACTTTGATGGGCTATACTAAATGAACTGACAATTAGCAAGAATGATGCATACCTTAGCCTGTAAGGTTTCAGATGCTTCCACGAAATAATTCCACGCAAAAAGAAACAAAATGGCAAGGATTGTTAGTGAACAAAGCACCATGTATACTGAACACTGAAAATGTTTAAATATATCTACATCAAAGCTTACCCACTCAAACTTCTTCTCGGGAGGCCTATCTGCTAGAATATTGTGTGGAGTGGACATTCTGAGTAACATAGGTAGGTGGTGATTTAAATTACTTTGATCCACAGTCTTGAACTTCCAAGACAACCGTATAACTAATGTAATGGATTATTGGCCCCAAAATTACAATATTGGAGATTTGAATTTTATCATCCTAATCAAGTTACTTCAAGGACAAGCCTTAATTGTGCAAGATTCAAGGGGCATGCCGATAATTCATTTATGCTTTTGCAGTTGTATAACATTTTTTGAGCTTCACAGTCCCATTCCAAACTGAACAAACTCAACTCCAATTATTCATCCTGATAACTCTGATTGACCTACCATTTCTTATATAATCTACATTATTGATGTGCTTTTAGTTTTCCCCTTTTGCTACCACCAAGTTTACCACTTTCCATTCCTGTCACAAGGAGCATACCTACCCAGTTTTAAATAAGGATTAAGAAATTGGAAATTTCTCTATTTGTATTATTAGGGGGTAAGTGTCTATATGTTAATTATTGATTACCAGAAGAGGGGCAGCTTGGCACCAAACTTCATGAATTAATTCAAATCACTGTTTTCTACAGTTACAACTAGAGAGATATTAGAAGTGAGAGTATAGACAAGTAATGTTACAAGAGCATCATAAATATGGATAGCCATCATCCGCATTCTATTATCTTTCTGTATCTGTCTTCAAGTTCCACTATAATGTTTATATGCTTTCAACCTTGAGGCTATTAAAATTATATACTTACTGCACCATATTTTAGCTACATGAATCTTTCTTTTCCCATTCTGTTTGTTGCTTTAGATATCCCAGCTAGATATATTTGGGGATCTAAAGCAACTACATTATAAACAACTATCACAGGCCAAGCTAATTTTGGATGCCCAAACTAAGTATAATTATTAGTGTAACCCAAAATTCAAGCACTTAAACTATAAAAGCTCAAATTCACAATATAGAAGGCTCAAAGGGAGGTTTTTTCAACCACCCCCAGGCTCGACCATATCACTTGAGTGCATCAAGTCATCACACTGTGTTGCAATCGTGAAAGAAAGAGGAGTCATAGCGTAGGTTGTAAAATTAAATGAGATATTCAACAATAATAGAAAATGACACAACAAAATCCACCTTTCCTGGTAAGCGAAAACCATGCTACTAACCTTAAAACATTATGCAAGCCTTCATTTCACAAACAAGTAAAACCGTTTCTACAATATCGCCATCATTGCCCATGTTAGTGTTATGCCCTAGATCCAATCGATTTAGGTTGTAAACACTTAATATGTTTAATGTATTTTTCTGGCAAGATCTGTTATTTACTTAAATTACTTCTCTAACGAATTATATTAAATAATAGAGTCCGTAGATTTAAGTCTTTACAATTTGTTAATCACAAGGAGTTGTGATTGTGAGATACAAATTACAATATGACTGAATCTTAAATTATCTGTGGTTGTAAGTAATAATGAGATACGGATATCGTTATTATGGATAAACCATCACATGTGACATTTCTTACTTGAGAAGTAAGTAGCTGATTTCACAAGCTGAAGTGTAGTGACGCTTGAATGAATATGTGGATGTTTTGTTATAGAACAAAATATTGGAGACCCGATGGGAGATTCCACATGGATAACTATCTGAGTATCAGTGGTAATCTCTAACGTTCGGTAGTGGAATTTGTCATTTGACTTAAGGTCATCATAGTGCCTTATACGAGAACAGTCATACTTTGGTGATGTTGGATGTTGCTCTGCCAAGGGTCGCTAGTACAGTATCGTTCGGGTATGTCAAGAATCATATGAAGGTTGTGGATAATCAATAGAGGACTCGTCGCTCTTAGATAGTAAGAGATTATGATCTGCATTTTATTCAGTTAAGTTGATAATGAAATCCTTAGCCAAGGTGAACTCATAAGTCGAAAAGGAGTTTTCGACTGACATTGACTTAATAGTGGGATAAAAGATATGATCGATAATTGAGATTGACACACATTCATATCTCGTAATTGATCGGATCATTTTGACGAAAGGATTATAGTTTCACGGTAAATGAACAAGTTTGGTTTTGTCATACCACATGACATTTCCCGTCACATATATTGCCCTGACACATTGCTAGATGTCAATTTGGGACGACGGATGTGAATTGATGATAAATTAAAAGGGGTATTTTAATTTATCAATTTTGACTAGATCAAAATAATAATTCACGACGTTAGGTATCGTGATTGGGAACCTAATGCGTCACACACAAAAGAGAACTAGAAGAATGAAATTTACCAATTAATTAATTGACAAGTGTTGGATGATTAATTAATTGATTTGCTTATTAATAGGCCCTAATTAATTAATTTATGGACCGGATTCAATTAAATTAATTAATTAAATATTGGACCGGGTTCAGTTTAAGAGACAGACCGATCCCGTTTGGACTTATATTAATAGGCTTCTAGGGTTTAAAGAACTGTAGAGATTTTCATTATTCTTGCTAGCACAAGAAAAGAAAACCCTAGCCACTATTCTTGTTCTCTATGTGGATCACCATTGGAGGCTGGACAATTGGACAGCTTGGATTGCAGATCGTGATCATTCAAGTTCAAGAAAAGCTAAAGAGCCTGTGAAATTCATCAAGGTATAATTCTATCACAGCTTTTATCTAAACACAAAGTGTATCATTTGTATGGGAATCGAAAAATTGTTTTAATTCCGCTGTGCATGTATAAGTAGATTCTCAACAGTGGTATCAGAGCTTCCTTTGTATTTGTTAAAAGTTGTTTTGTATTTTGCAAAAATCAAAAGTTGATTGTTTATGTTATTCTTGAGTTTAGCAATAATGAAAAATTGTTTTAATCTTCAAAAATTATGTTTTGTAAAGGAAAATAATTTTTGGGTCATATTTTTGGATCTGAAACTCACCGGCGGTGGTTGTGAGATTACCGGGCATGGCAGCAGCAACCGGCTGCTCTCAGGCAGCGCCGCCATGACCCGGAAGCAGCAGTGAGAGTCGCTGCTGCACAGCGACGCTCAGCAGCGAGCACCACTACTGGAATACGCAGCAGCGTCGTGCGCTGCTGCTGGTCGTTGAAGCAGCGCCATGCGCTGCAGCAGTTACCGATGGTGCACCGGCTTCGCACCACCATATTCCAGTCAGTCGGCGCCGGAAATTGGAGTGGAGAAATTTAGGGTTTTCAGTACACGGGTGGATGATTTTGGGGACGAGGGCCTCTCTTGATATTTGTGAAATTAGAGGCTCCTGGATGCAATTTAATTTTAGGGTCATAATGTTATTTTAATAGAAAGGGGCTTCTTTGCAATTTACGAAATTAAAAGGCCTTTTTGTATAAATTCTAAATGGGTCAAATTGCAATTTTCAGAATGATTTTAAATTTAAATTTAAAATTGGTTTTAAATTTTATTTTCAAATGGTTTGACCTATAAAATTCAACTATGACCCATTTAAAATTTTATTTAAAAAATATTGACGACTTTTTATATTTTTGTTAAAATTGGTTTTAACTTAAATATTAAATTTTGGCCCTAAATTGAATTTTATTTTATTTAGGAGTTTTATACTAAATTAAAATGTTAATTCAATTATAATTGGAGTTGGACTCTAATTTTATATTTAATTAAAATATTAATTCTAATTATGTTGTCCCGCCCTAAAATCTTAAATAATTAGAGTGAGACTTTGATTTTGTATTTAATTGGAATTTGATTTTAATTAAATTCTTTCATCCTATAATTATGAAATTAGAATTGGACTCTAATTTGACATTTAATTAAAATTTGATTTTAATTAAATTGACCCGCTAATTTATTTGATTAATTAATTATTTTCAATCCATTTAACTAAATAAGTTTAGACGACCATTGTTGCTAGATTCTTGAGATGTATATGCATATAATATTAGATATTATATATAGGAAAACATTTATGTGATGACTGTTTAATTATTGGATGATTATGGACTCGACCATGTGGATGTGTTGAATGGTTTATTTTATTCTTGTTGTTTTATGGTCCTACAAGCTCTTAATTTATTTTGGACCTGCGAGTTCATTATTATTGTAATTATTTTGGGCCTGCGCGTCTAATGTTACTTAGGCCTGCGTGCCAACTAGTATAGGATACAGGTTGTGGCTGGACTGATTGAAGATGCAAGAAGAGGGGGGAACCATGGAGATGGTGCATTGATATCAATTCAATGCTATACCCCTCTAGGATTTGACCAACTAGTCTTCCTTATGGCTCGGGAAGACTAGATAGATTTTGTCCATAATCATCCACTCTTATATATGTATTTATTTGTATGTTTGATGAAATATGTACATATATATTTATGATTGTATCGATGAGACATTTTCACAATAAACCCCTCACTAAAATATTAAGTCAGAATTATTGTTTGCCATCCATCATTATAGTGAAAAACGAGAGTCCTAAATCGATCTCAGCTTATTGAGTACACTCAAGGCTGGTCCATTAGGGATATGTTTTACACTATGAAATATTTGATATTTTTGAATGATGGATTTGACTTAACTAAAATTTATCTTTTGTTGAGTACGCTCAAGAAAATAAATTCTAGAGGCGTGTTAAGCTAACATATAAGATGTGTGAAGGCAAAGCGTTGTCAACCTAATGATCTGGGAATTGTATAGAGATACAATTGATAATAGTATCTACCCAAATATTTTATTAAGGTTTGTTGAGTACACTCAAGGTCTTAATATAATAAATGGGGTCCCAGACTACTGGGAATCAAGTATGGATTCTATTAATTTATGTGTGAGGGTCATAAATTTATTTTAAACAGTGGGAGCACATTTAATTTGATTAAAGTCCATATTAAATTATGCAATGCATTTTAATACATATTAATTCTTTATTTTTCGTCATTTATAGTTTTGAATCATGAGTAATCATATGAATTTGAGAGGCATACTGGATGCCAACTAACTGACCGGGCCTAATTTTCTTGATTGGCACCGTAATTTGAGAATTGTTCTCAAGCATGAGAAAATTGGTTATGTCCTGGAGCAGCCCTTTCCCAAGGTACCTACTGAGGACTCGACTGAGGAAGAGGTGGCTGCTTATAATAAACACAGTGATGACGACAACACTGCAGCATGTGTGATGCTTGCAGCAATGTCACTTGAGTTGCAAAAGCAACATGAGGGTATGGATGCTTACACTATGATATTTCATCTCAAGGAGTTGTATGATGAATAGTCACGTGTGGAAAAATATGAAACTTCCAAACAACTATACCGGTGCAAAATGGCAGAAGGATCTTCAGTCAGTGCTCATGTGCTAAAGATGATTGG
Organism: Fraxinus excelsior; assembly: GCA_019097785.1. Classification (NCBI taxonomy): domain Eukaryota; kingdom Viridiplantae; phylum Streptophyta; class Magnoliopsida; order Lamiales; family Oleaceae; genus Fraxinus; species Fraxinus excelsior. The sequence continues at coordinate 23,872,921 of CM032630.1, forward strand.
CTTTATTGAGAAGTTGGCTCAATTGGGTTCTATAATGAACCATAAACTAAGTGTTGACTTGGTTCTGCAATCTCTGCCGGAGAGTTATTCACAATTTATTATGAATTTCAATATGAATAAGCTCGAGTACACACTCCCTGAGTTGCTGAACATGCTTAATACTGTGGAGCCCAATGTCAAAGCTAGTAGTGGGCATGTCTTAGCCATTCAATCCTCCAAGGGTATTAAAAGGAAGTTTTAAGAAAACATCCAAGAAGGCTAAGAGCAATAACAAAGCAGTTAAAGTAAACAAGGATAATACCAAATCTGATGACCCTTGCTATCACTGTGGAGTGAAAGGCCATTGGAAAAGGAACTGCAAGGCTTACCTCTCAAGCTTGGAGGGAAAGAAGTCTTCTGAAGCTTCATCTTCAGGTATACTTGTTATCGAGGTTAATATGTCTACTTCATTAGCTTCTTGGGTATTAGATAGCGGATGTGGATCTCATATTTGTATAAATATGCAGGGACTAAAGAAAAGTAGGCCACTGCAGAAAAGAGAAGTTGACCTGCGCGTGGGGAATGGAGCAAGGGTTGCTGCATTAGCTGTAGGAACATACTTCTTACCATTGCCTTCGGGCTTAGTATTAGAATTAAAAAAAAATTATTTTGTTCCCGCCATTATTAAAAACATTATTTCTGTCTCATGTTTGGACATGGATGGTTTTTCAATTAATGTTAAGAACAATCGTTGTTCCTTTTATCGAGATGAGATCTTTTATGGTTGTGGTGTATTACAAAATGACATTTACATTCTTGATACTGAGTCGTCTATTATGAGTATAGAAAATAAAAGGCATAAAAATGATAATCTAAATAATAACTATCTTTGGCATTGTAGACTAGGTCATATAAATGAGAAACGCATTTCCAAGTTACATAGAGATAGATACTTGGAGTCAAATAATTTTGAATCATTTGACAAATGTGAATCATGCCTATTAGGCAAGATGACCAAATTTCCTTTTACAGGAAAGGGAGAAAGAGCTGCACAATTATTGGAGCTAATACATACTGATGTATGTGGACCTATGTCAATCACCGCCAGATGTGGTTTCTCTTACTTCATCACATTTACTGATGATCATTCTAGATATGGTTATGTATATTTGATGAAGTTGAAGCATAAAGCATTTGAAAAGTTCAAGGAATTCAAGCTTGAAGTAGAGAAATAGACAGGTAAAGGTATTCTCACACTGAGATCAGATCGAGGTAGAGAATATCTAAAAGGAGAATTTTTAGATTATATGAAAGAGAATGGGATTCTCTCGCAGTGGACTCCACCACATACACCACAACATAATGGTGTATCTGAACGGAGGAATCGCACCTTATTAGATATTGTGCGATCAATGATGAGCCATGCAAATCTCTCAAAATCGTTTTGAGGTCATGCACTAATTGCAGCTAGCTACACACTAATCGTGTCCTATCTAAATCGGTTGACAAAATTCCATACGAGTTATGGAAAGGTAAAATGCCCAACTTATCTCATATGAAAGTTTGAGGTTGTGGCGCTTATGTGAAGCGCACTGAATCGGATAAGCTTGAGGCTAAATCTAATAAATGTATATTTGTGGGATATCCAAAAGAAACTATTGGATATCAATTCTATAATCTCATTGAGAAGAAGATGTTCATCTGAAGACATATCATATTCCTAGAGAAAGAGTTCATTCTAGGAGAGGATACACTACTAGAAAGTGAGGCAATAGAGACGGATATTTGGCAACGAATGTCTTCCGTTGCTAATACCAACGGATTAACAACAAATCAGCAACAAATTATTACTTTCTCATTATTAAAAATTAAATACTAAATTAACAACAGAATTACCAACGGAAGACTTTCGTTGGTACATTTTTGTTACTAATCCGTCGATAAAAATTTAAAAATAATAAATAATAAATTAAATAATTTAGTGACAACGTCAAAATCTGTTGGTAAATATTGTAAGTAAAATTTTTAAAGTATTATATTGTTGCCAACGAAAAAATTCCGTCTGAAAACTCAAAAAATTTTAATCCCCACCTAAAATTTGATTTGCCTCTAAAATTGACAAGAATAAGTCTATGGGCACATTATAATTCAACAGAAACATTGGCAAAGACTTTTAAAAAACAAAAACAAAAAAAAATCTATCAAAAGAAACAAAAACCGGGAAAGCAACCCATTTCCCCCAAAATTCTGCCAAATTTTCCCCTGCTTTCCCCCCATCAAATGAAATCCATCTCCGGCCAAATCTCGTTAATCGAACGCGGGTAACTCTAGTTTGCAAACAGGAAATCTGATCGGCCGACTTGTTCTCGAGAACAAAGCCATTTTCTTTCAACAATCCTGGAAGCTTTATGCAACCCTAAATGGCAGACAAAGGTAATTTCTTTCTTGGGTTCTAAATTTGGTAGCTAATTTCGAAAGCCATGGCTATATTTTTCAACCGGAGCTTTCATTCAAGTAATCTAAACTAAAAATTTCTTCAAACGGCAGTTGAGTTTCTTAAATGTTCTAAATCGGGTAGCTATGGAGTTCGGCCAGTTTAATTTTAGTTTTTTTTATTTTTTTTGTCTTTTAAGAGTTGTAATTTTTCGAAATATTAGTTTGATAAATGGCAGACAAAGGTTTTTCCATAGCTTAATTCATTTTTGGAGCTTTAAATCAGGGATTATCAATGATGACAAATTTCTTCTCGGTCTCTTCTGACTCTTTAGTTCATTCTTCTCGGCTTCTTGAAGGAATCAAGTTCAAGAGTCAGAACTTCAACAATCAACAACGTAAACGGTAAACATCGACCTAACACTCCGTCTCCAACCTCCGTTCTTACTTTATAATCAATTTCAGACTTTGATTTTTTATTTTTGTTTTGTATTTTGATTATTTTATACTTAGTTTCTCTTTTAAGATTGTTCTGACATTCATTCATCTATTATTGGCCTTTTTCTTCTTCTTCTGGTGGACAGTAAACAGTTTTTGGAAGCTCTTGTAGTGAGTAGAATAAGTGGATTTCTGTGATTGACGGTTACTGGAATTTGGTAAATGGTAAGCATTGCTTTAGTTTTTAGTTTTTAAATATATTGTCAATTCATTACCATAGCCACATTTGTTTTTCAACTATGCGGGTCAAATTTTCCATTTTTATAGTGAGTAATGCAGTAGTGATTGCAACTAAATGAATTTAGTAAAATTCAGCTTTGATTTTTTATTTTTTTTTGTGGGATTTGACTGAGTTTATTTGATACTATGTTGAAGTGAATTGTGATTGTGGGATTTGAGTTTAATTAGATGGAATTGTGGAATTGGATTAATAGAAGTTAAGGGGTTTTATAATTAAGAAACAAGAGAAGGTATAAAGTTTGGTTATCATGTGTGAATGATGGATTCTTAAGATTCTAATTCACAAGATGTTTTATGTATAACATTCAATTGCAGAAAAAATGTTTATTTGAAATTTATATTAGCATTGGTGAACCCAACTACAACCAGGTATACCAAATCAGTCATATATGTAGTGGCGGAGATCTTATGTATCAGGCTAGTGATGTGCTTGCCCAAGACTAAATTTATACTACTTAAGAGAATAGGTTCTTAATAATTTTTAGCCAGAGAGTTCTTTAGCAATCAAGAAAAGATGGTTATAAATAAACTAAGCCACTGAGGAGATTTTTGGTTTAAAAAGACATTAACAAGAGTGAGATTATGCTTTGCAAATTAAAACCATTTTCAACTTCCAGGAACCAAGAAGGTAAGGAAGTTGTCTAAATCTCTTATTTAGAGACCATGGATTTAAACTACAAGTCTCTGTTTAAGTTGTTATCCCTGATCTGGTTGCTTACAAATCATAAGTATAACAAATACATCAAGATTTAGAATTTGCATCCATGGTTTCTATGTAGAGAATTCATCAACTTCAAGTGTTTGATATTAGCAAACAAGCAGGTAAGCTGTTCCTTCTGTCACCCACTAAGCTAGCAACTTAGTGTTGACCTAAAGCAAGTGAATCGTGATTGAGGAAAATCTGCTTTGCTTTTCCCGATTGTGCGTTTATCCAATGTGCATCATGAGAGAGCATAGATTCTATGAACCGATATTGATTGTGATAGACTTCTTGCACCTTGCTTATTAATGTTAGTATTATCAATCAAATTCTGTCATTCTATGAAGCATGAACCGATGCATATGAAACATCAATACTCCTTGGAAACTTGAGGATTATTCGATACACCACATAGGATGTTCTATTTTTTTTTTTTTTCCAATTTCCACCGTGGATACTTTAATGTTATTAATGTTCTATTTGCATTCTTTCTTTTCTTAATCTTCAGTTGTTCATTGTCAAATATAAGCTCATGTGTCACCATGTCTATGAGACCTATGCTATAGAAAATGAAGATCCTAAGATGGACGTGTAGTTTTACCAAATTTCATAAAATAAGAAAATTACAATATATGTCAACTAGTGGAACCAACACTAATTGGCGAAAAATTAAGGGAAGGATGACACATCGTCTAGACATGTGCTAAATCTTTTATTCACTAGAATGATGCTATCCCTGTAGTTTTGGTAGATGCGGTTCTGGTAATAAAATATTTGTCTAATTGTAGTTTTGGTAGATGTAGTGCTGGATCTAATGGAGTGGTGGAAAAAGATTTGTGCAGGTGACACCACATTTACTGGGAATAAAACTTAAGTTGTTGTTTTCAAATTCTATACGCTCCATCTCAGGTTAATTCATATCTTCACTGTTTCTATGCCATTTTTTTTTTCATTTTATCTGTAAAATGTCTTTAGTCTAACGTAGGTACAAGTATGACAATAACACAATAATTGGGGCTTCATCTCCTGATATAAACTCACCATTACACCATCAGCTTTATGGAAATGGGAAGATTGGAGGTGATGCTCATTCAAGAGGGAGTGAAAATCAACTTTTGGAAAGACAGGTCTTCCCCCATCTAGTGGCCTCTTTATATATCAACTTCTAGTTTTTTTTCAATTGTATGTCATATATTTTATTTGCTACAGAAAGCACACGTTCAGCAATTTTTGGCCACTGAAGATGCACTCAACAAAGCTGCTAGAAAACCTTTTGGACGAGAGACTTTACTCATTTCAAGCTGTTTCAGCAGTTGATGGGTAAGTAAAAAACCTTTTAATCTGATTATTGAGTGGAGTATTTTTAATGACCCAATTTCTGATGTACAATTACTTTGAACTTTAAAACAATCTGGAATTCATTATGCCTTAGACCCTTTTGTTTTTTTTTTCACATAACGAGTGAAGCTTGAAAATATTAGAAGGTGAAATTTGTCTGCAGGCTGGGGATTAAAGAAAGTGTAAACTGGCTAGTCGACGGACGCTATGGAGAGAAGCAAGAGAACTGAAATGTTGAGAGTTCGTGCAGGATCTAGTGCTGTTTAGAAGTATTAATTTCTTGTTACTTTTGTTTGTAAATCAGTATTCATTTGGTTCCTATATGATGTGCTGTTGGAGCTCAAGCAGCATACTATAGGAAAGAAAACCCGACCTATTCCCTTCAAGGTGTGGAGGAGATCATGAAAATTGTAGTAGTAAATTTCAATAGTTATTCATTTTTTTTTATTTTTTTTTTTCAAATTTGCGACGGAAATAGTGACGGAAAATCCGTAGCTAATTGCCAACGCACCTAAATCCGTAGGTAATTTTGCGATGGAAAATCGTAGCTAATACCGTCGCTAATCAGCTACAATTTTGTCCGTCGCTAAACACAGACGGAATATTTCGTCGCTAATTACTGACGGACAAGAATCTCGTCGGTAAAATTACCGGCGGGCGTTTTACCGACGGATTTACCGACGAAGAAAATTCGTTTGTGAAGGTTTTTAGCGACGGAATCTAAGGCTTCAGAGACGGAAATTTCCGTCTCTGAAGCCGCATTTTGTAGTAGTGATAGTGGGAGCAAATTAGAACTTGAAGAAGTTCATGAATCCACAGACACTATTGACCAATTAGATGAACCTATGTCTGATAACCCACATGTTGAGGGACAAACTCTTGATCGGGGAATAGAGATTCATGAGGACACCCGGCTCAGTGTAAATCAATAGGACCATTCGACCTTCTAGAAGGTACGAATTCTCGATTACTAATCAAATATTATTAATCGAGGATGATGAACTTACTAATTACGTAGAAGCAAAGTAAAGTGTTGACTCAAAGAGATGGCATGAGCCATGGAATCCAAAATGAACTCAATGTATGAAAACAAGGTATGGACCTTGGTCGATCCTCTTGATGGGATAAAACCCATAGGTTGTAAATGGGTTTACAAGAAAAAGGTCGACGTTGATGGAAACATCCATACATACAAAGCAAGGCTAGTAGCAAAATGCTATAAACAAAGGCAAGGTGTTGACTTTGACGAAACCTTTTCACCTGTAGCCATGATGAAGTCCATTCGGATTCTGCTTGCAATAGCTGCATATCATGATTATGAAATATGGCAAATGGATGTCAAAACTGCTTTCCTTAACGGGAACTTGCAAGAAGAAGTGTATATGACACGACCGAAGGTTTTGAATCCAAAGAAGCCAACAAGGTATGCAAGCTTGACCGACCCATTTATGGGTTAAAGCAAGCATCTAGGAGCTGGAATCTTTGCTTTGATGAGACAATCAAAAGGTTTGATTTTATCAAGAATGAAGATGAACTGTGTGTATACAAGAAAACAAATGGGAATGCTGTCGTATTCCTAATTCTATATGTAGATGACATATTATTGATGAGAAACGACATCCCAATGCTTCAATCGGTAAAATTGTGGTTGTCAAAGAATTTCTTTATGAAAGACATGGGAGAAGCAGCTTATATCTTAGGAATTAAGATCTATAGAGATAGAACTAAAAAATTGCTTGGCTTATCCCAGTCTTTGTACATAGATAAAATCTTAAGAAGATTTAATATGGAAGAATCCAAAAGAGGATTATGTCCCATGTCACATAGGATTTATCTTTCGAAAGATATGTGTCCCAAAACACATTATGAGAGGAATCGTATGGATAAGATTCCTTATACATCAGCAATAGGATCTATCATGTGTGCGATGATATGTACGAGACCAGATGTTTCATATGCTCTAAGTGTTACGAGCAGGTTTCAAGCAAACCCTGGTGAGAAACATTGGGTAGCAATTAAGAACATTCTCAAGTACTTAAGAAGGACTAAAGATGTGTTCTTAATTTATGGAGGAGATGAATTAAAAGTTCGTGAATATACAGATGCTTGCTTCCAATCTGACAAGGATGATAGCAAATCTCAATCTGGATATGTATTTACTCTCAACAATGGCGCTGTTAGTTAGAAAAGTTCCAAACAAGAAACAACCGCTGATTCAACAATAGAAGCCGAGTATATTGTTGCTTCTGAAGCAGCAAAGGAAACTGTCTGGATCAAGAAGTTCATTAATTAACTTGGAGTTGTTCCTAGCAATGTTGATCCCATACTTTTGTACTGTGATAACAATGGAGCAATCGTGCAAGCGAAGAAACCAAGGTCTCATCAACGATCTAAACATGTACTGAGGCAGTACCATCTCATTAAGGAGATTGTACAAAGAAATGACGTAAAGATAGAGCGAGTTCCCACAGATGATAATATTGCAAATCCATTGACAAAGCCGTTGTCACAGTATAAGCATGATCATCATGTAGACTCTTATGGTATTAGATACATGAGTGATTGGATCTAGTGCAAGTGGGAGTTTGTTAGTGTTATGCCCTAAATCCAATCGATTTAGGTTGTAAACACTTAATATGTTTAATGCATTTTTCTGGCAAGATCTGTTATTTATTTAAATTACTTCTCTAACGAATTATATTAAATAATAGAATCCGTAGATTTAAGTCGTTGCAATTTGTTAATCACAAGGAATTGTGATTGTGAGATACAAATTACAATATGACTGAATCTTAAATTATCTGTGGTTGTAAGTAATAATGAGATACGGATATCGTTATTATGGATAAACCATCACATGTGACATTTCTTACTTGAGAAGTAAGTAGCTGATTTCACAAGCTGAAGTGTAGTGACGCTTGAATGAATATGTGGATGTTTTGTTATAGAACAAAATATTGGAGACCCGATGGGAGATTCCACATGGATAACTATCTGAGTATCAGTGGTAATCTCTAACGTTCGGTAGTGGAATTTGTCATTTGACTTAAGGTCATCATAGTGCCTTATACGAGAACAGTCATACTTTGGTGATGTTGGATGTTGCTCTGCCAAGGGTCGCTAGTACAGTATCGTTCGGGTATGTCAAGAATCATATGAAGGTTGTGGATAATCAATAGAGGACTCGTCGCTCTTAGATAGTAAGAGATTATGATCTGCATTTTATTCAGTTAAGTTGATAATGAAATCCTTAGCCAAGGTGAACTCATAAGTCGAAAAGGAGTTTTCGACTGACATTGACTTAATAGTGGGATAAAAGATATAATCGATAATTGAGATTGACACACATCCATATCTCGTAATTGATCAGATCATTTTGACGAAAGGATTATAGTTTCACGGTAAACGAACAAGTTTGGTTTTGTCATACCACATGACATTTTCCGTCGCATATATTGCCCTGACACGTTGCTAGATGTCAATCTGGGACGATGGATGTGAATTGATGATAAATTAAAAGGAGTATTTTAATTTATCAATTTTGACTAGATCAAAATAATAATTCACGACGTTAGGTATCATGATTAGGAACCTAATGGGTCACACACAAAAGAGAACTAGAAGAATGAGATTTACCAATTAATTAATTGACAAGTGTTGGATGATTAATTAATTGATTTGCTTATTAATAGGCCCGAATTAATTAATTTATGGACCAGATTCAATTAAATTAATTAATTAAATATTGGACCGGGTTCAGTTTAAGAGACGGGTCGACCCCGTTTGGACTTATATTAATAGGCTTCTAGGGTTTGAAGAACTGTAGTGATTTTCATTATTCTTGCTAGCACAAGAAAAGAAAACCCTAGCCACTATTCTTGTTCTCTGTATGGATCACCACTGGAGGCTGAATAATTGGACAGCTTGGATTGCAGATCATAATCATTCAAGTTCAAGAAAAGCTAAGGAGCCTGTGAAATTCATCAAGGTATAATTCTATCACAGCTTTTATCTAAACAGAAAGTGTATCCTTTGTATGAGAATCGAAAAATTGTTTTAATTCCGCTGTGCATGTATAAGTAGATTCGCAACAGCCCATCCCCCTCCCCGGAAAAGGTTATCATTTACAAAACTGGGTTAAGCAATCAGAAAATGACACAACAAATCACCCATATCATAAATAAGTCATCAATCGAAACAAAACAGCAAGTATCCCCAAAATCCAAATAGAAGAATCAACGGGAGCAATTCATTTCTTCATTACCCAAAAAAGATACATATAATAAATAAACGTAAATACCTCGCAACCAGAGTGATGGTGAGAAGAGGAAGCGGATGGGGAGGGCTTGGAGGAAGAGGCGTCATCATCGTGGTCAACAGAGTCCGCGACCGGTATCAGAAGCTCTCGATCTCTTTCTCTGCTACCGTATCCGTACAACACCCGTCGAAAAAGGGAGAAGACGATGATTTGGGGGTATTAGGTTTGTAACATAGCTACGGCCAGTTAAGGCTAAATAAAAAAAAAATTACGAAAAAATGTATTTAACAACATTTTAAAAAGCATTGCGAAACGTTTCGTCTTTCGCAACGTTTAAAAAATGTTGTGAAAAAAAAATAAAAATTCGCAACACTAAAAAAAGGTTACAAAAATGTAACTTCAGCAACATTCATTTAAAAAATGTTGTCAAAGCTCAATTTTGTTAAACAATGACAACTTTCACATATTAAAATGTTGCGATAGACCCCTTTAACAACATTTTATTAGAGTGTTGTCTTTTTAGTGTTGCAAATGATAGTTTTTGTTGTACTAACAGAGTCATTTATTTCTTGTGAGCTAATGTTTTCTATATCAAAACTCTAATGAAATGTGTTTTATTCTATCATGTTGTAGCCTCCAAGCTATATCATCTACATATAAGGTATTTATTAACCTTGGTGATAGTAACACAACGGTTCGATTAAAAAAATTATTGTTATTCTCTTCAAGAGTCTTGTACAATATTTGTTACATATAATAGTATTATTTTAAGGGTAATTATTTTGTAAGTTATATACATTCATTACATAAATAATACATCTCGTTAAAATTTTAGTAGGAAAAAACTTATGGAAAAAATCCTAATTAAGTAAAATAGTACACAATTCCTTTCGAATAAGTTACAAAAGTTGTCTCAAAAAAATCATTGTCAAGAAAACTTAATAGAGCGAAATCCCGATCCAGAAAAAAAGGAGTACAACGTTTATTCACTCATTTTCATAATAATGTCATTTGAATTATATGTTTCGACATAAAGTCCTTCAAGGATAGTATTAATAATCGCGTCGATGAGTTGGCTAAGTGCATTTCAAATTTTATGTATTGTTAGAATAACAAGATATAAACTTGTAATCGCATCCACAAGGATCTTTACTAACTTTATTATGTTGAGAGTTGTACATAACATGTTACTACATCATTTTTTATTTATTTTTCACATAAGCATACATCTTTAACTTTTTGAACTCGGTCCATAAGCTTTAGATTTCTCTAGTAAGTTCAATTTTGCTATTATTACGTCATTTTCTTTAGTCAGTCATTTCTTTGATCAATATGCTTTGGTGAGTTTATTTTGATTCCTCTCTATTCATAAAATGAAACCATACATAATGTGAAAAAGTGTTGTCAACATTTTTTTTTTTTTTTTATCAATTTTGTTTATTTCCCATTGTGTTGTAATTATTGAGATATCTCCACTTTCTATATTTCAAGTACTTGAATTTCTTTTGCTTCATTTTTTTGATAGTTTTTATTTTTAGAATCGAATGCTACAAAGTTTCAAGCTAATGTCAATACTATAGTTTGTCTGTCTGAGACATCTATATAAGATGGAGTATTTATAGCTAGTATATAAGATTTATAAATCTATTATCGGAGTAAGTGTATCTTACAATTCAATTGAGCTATCTTTTTATATTTTCAAGTGAGAAGATATAATAACACAATCAAGGACGGACCCAGCACAAAAATTCAGCGATCGTAGGACATCGACCATTGGCCGTCGACAATCAGCAATCATAAAAGCGAGATCGTTTATTAATATTTGACCATTTGTTATAAACATTTATTATTAAATAATAACCATTTAAAAATTGTATTAAACTTAAACTTAATGAGATTATAATAAACTAAAATGTAAAAATGATCCATTACTTCGGCAAACATAAAATTACTAAGTATAAATTTTCAAGTATTCGTATTCTTACTAGTCACAATTAAAGTACAAAAATAAGTAAATTTTAAGTTTAGCCAATAAAAACCACGGCTACGTATCTCAACAACTCTCAAGGGAAGGAAAAAAAATTAGAGAGAGAGAGACCAAAATAGAAAATTTCAAGAGAAATCAACTTCATTGGGGCCTCATTTTTTAAAAAAAGGCCCAACTCTCTCAGCCCAAAGTTAAAAAAAAAAAAAAAAAAGGCCCACCTCAACAGTATCTTCTTTTTCCTCAATCCTCCCCGTCTTCTCTGTTCTTTTTACAACAGTCCCAACGAAATTTAAGGCTCCGGCGGACCTAGCACGGGCGGCCGCGCCACCTCGTCGGGTGCTAGGTCTGTCCCTGAACACAATAGAAGCATTATGTATTATCTCCCGTTACTAATTTCTCCACTTAATACTAAGAAATTTATTCAATCAAATTAACAGTCAGTAAAAAGAATTATAAATTATAATCCATTAGGACTTAAAATATTTTATAAGGAAGTTTCTTTAGTTTTTTAGGTAGATGCAGAAAAGGTTACGTAAAGATATTCAATATCGTGTCTTTTTGAGACCTATTAAAATGGAGAGAGCCATTTTCATTTTCTACATTTGTGGCACCACTATCAATGAAGTTGTCGGTTAGTGTGAGAAAAACGCAATTTAGTCTCTGTTGGATACACATGAAAATTTTTATTCTCATTATTCTAATAATTTTCAACCACATATTCTTCAATAAAATAATATTTTTCATCACATCAATAACTTTTCATTCTTTTTTAACTACATATTCTCCATCAATCTATTATTTCAAAATAATTTTTTCCAAAATAATGTACAGCTCAAACACACCCTTAATTGTTGACTTTTGGATAGATTATGGCAAGTACAAAATTCACCTAATTTACCACTGCATTAATGGTGGCAGATATCATATTTTTATTGATTGTTTTCAAATGGAAATTTTGAATTAGTTTATTTTTTCCCCTATCGTTTACTATTTGAAGAATTACACAACCGTTTAGAGTAAGAAAATTGAATTCGGAAACGTAAAATAGAATAAGATAATTTTTTCCAAAATCGAGCACAATTATCCTCTCCCAAAAAACATCTATCCTAATTGATGTACCATGTATTCCCATGGCATATCCTCATTGCCACTCGCATCTAACTCTTTATCTTGTTCATTAGCTAGATCAATCTCTACTTCATCGTCATCAACATCTTCTACTCTACGAAATCATTTGTCAAGCTATCCATTTCTTCTTAGAAAATTATGTAATGCCATTGTCGCTACAACAACAACTATTTCCGCTCTAAATGAGTAACTAGACATTTGATAAAAAAAAACTCATCTCTACTTCCACACTCCAAACGCCCTCTCAATGACGTTTCAACATGATACGTGATAAAAGTTGAATTGTTCGCGTGCATTTCAAAATCTACATCGTCGCCTATTGGTCTCATTGTGAAATTCTTGAAAAATGGTATGTTATATCGAAACCCTTATATGGGGCCATATGCCCTGGTCTATGTACAAAATCCAGATCCACCAAATAATATTTTCCATTTGCTATTTTTCGATAAATTAATATCTGAACTATGTATTGCTCTTGTCAAAATACGTGTGTCATGGGGGTTCCCAGTTGATTTCAGCAGGACACACGTGAAACATAAATTAAAATCACATGCCAATACATTTTGTGTCAGAATTCCTTTTCGTCCTATAAAATACCCCCTTTAGTAGCATGGCAGCGCCGCCTTAACATGCGCGTCAATAGCTCTGATACAACCCTATTCGTTAGAATTGATACAACTTGTTGTGACATCAATCACCGAATTGAGATGTTGAAGTCATATGGCAAAGTAATAAAATATTTGATCAAGAACAAAAGAATAAAAGAAAACAAGAAATATGGCAAAGGAATTAAGAAATTTTATTGCACCGCAAGAATAATGGAGAAGATAGAAAAAGTGCAAGAGATCTTATAATTTTAGTAATCTATTTTCTCAAACTATATAATTGTATAGAAGAAACTAATATTTATAGGAAACATATAGAGGACATCCAAACCCTCTTGGTAGAGTTGTTGATGAACTAGGATGCCAAAAATTGAGTCCAAAACGAAGTAGAAGAAGAAAACGCGAAAAAACGGACAGCATAGTCGGTGCCGTGGCATCGGGCAATCTGCCCGAATTTTTTTTTTTTTTTTTTTTTGCTTTCTTTGTCAAAGGTTTATTCAAATCCAATACCAAATTCCCAACTCCCAATAGGCTTCCAAAATATAACTTCAACTTGACATAGGACTCTAATAGCATTCCGAACTTGAATTCTTCATGACGTGCACTTCAATTGGAATTCTTCAATTACTTCACCAAGGAATTTTGGTCACACCCAAATTCTAACAATCTCCACCTTGACATGAATCCCAACAAGGAATGAACAAGCTTCTTCAACAATAAACAAAAAATTAATTTCTCCAACAAAATACAAAATACAAAATATTATACTTCTTCCAATGAATCCAAGCACTACTCTACAGAATTACCGTAGATTTCAAAAAATCACAATGATTTTGAATTAACCAAATTGGATTGTAACGCACCCCAAAGTAGAATCAATATCAAATGCTTTTACAGAAGACCCCTTGCTAGATTGTACACATTCTACTCTACTTAAAGCATGCTCAATAAAATCAACATCTACATACCTTGTTCCACTTGGTCCGTCTGTAACAACTGAATACAATGACACTGCAGGTGATGGTGGCAAGGCAACATTATCCATATCTTCGAAACTCCACTGAGTTGTATTCTTCAAATCTACCATTTATAAGCTCCTAAAGGTATTATACCAAATTGAATATCCACCATGGTACTGAAACTATGCTGATTGACTTTTCTAGATTCTGCACGACCCTACAAGATGTATAATTGAGACATTTTCATTTCCTCCAATACAATCTGGGCACCCTTACAAATTTTCAAAGCTCTACTTCCACCAAAGAACTCACACCCTTTGAATCAAGGATAGACAATGAGATGAGATTTTTCTTCAAATCTTAAACATGTCGAACCTGGCCAAGTGTTCTAATTGTCTCATCCAAACGCTTCAATCTGACTGCACTAATTCTACCAACCCGACAAGATACGTTATTTTTCATAACCACGACACCTTTAGAAACAGTTTCATATGTAGTAAACGAGTCCTTATTAGGACATATATGAAACACATATGCTAAATTAAGAATCCAATCCTCTTCTGGTTTAGACTCAATGTTAGAAATAGTTAAGAGATCTCCATCACTTACAACGTTCTCCGCAAGGTATGCTTAATCTAAAGTATCTGAATATCTACTCACGAGATGCCAAGATAGTAGGAGATCCACTTGAGGTTATATCTACATGCTTACTGGAGGTGTTATTTCCTATAATAGTCATAAGCAAACACTCATTGCCACTTCCACCATGGCAGCGGAGTTTGTAGCATTTTATTATGTATCAAACCATGAAATATGGCTGTGAAATTTTGTCACTGGGCTGCGCATTGTGGACAGTATAGAAAGACCACTCAAGTTATTTTATGACAATAAATCAGTAGTGATGTATTCCAATAATAACAGGAGCTCAATGAAATCAAAACATATATAGATAAAGTTCTGACTGTTAAAGAAAGAGTTTAGAGTGGATGTGTGTCAATAAAGCATATAAGGACAAACTCTATGGTTGCGGATCCTCTTACTAAGGGATTGATACCCAAGGTCTTTTAATGAGCACACTAGTCCTATTGGTGTAATATCTTTTGAGGATATCTAGTTTTCAGTGAGAGTTTGTATTTATGTGCTTTTCATATTAAACACATGTACTGTCATTTTAGATATGGTTTATAGTTAAAATTATTTTCGGTTATAAACCTTTTGTTTGGTTTATTATTTCTGAATTTGTTTGAAAATGATCTCACTAAGGTATTAAGATGGACCATTTGGAAATAGGCATGTTAAAATAATATCACAAGTAATTTCCATGCTACAATCATTGATGGGTTTAGTTATGATATAACTAGTGAAAGCTGCTTTGATCCTATGTTGATATGTTTGATGGACCGGATTGTTTGGGAATGCATAGGTATTGATATCAAAATCTTAAATACTCATAAGGTTATGTTTAATGCACAATTATAAGGTAACAAATATAGTCCAATTGGGAGATTGTAAGGATTTTAATTGAATATGTGGACTTATATGTGAAATATTGTGTATTAAATTAAAGACTATCAATTTTGGTTAAACTTGTTTAAAGTGATCTAATAAGGTTTCGGTATTTTGGGATTTAAAGCTTCTAACTAAAGTGTAGACATTTATGTGTAGAGACCATACTTGTTCCTAATTTGATGATGTGCCGAATTAGGTTAATGGACCATTAGTGTATATATATAGTTATAGTCCTCAGATCATACGTTTTTGTTCATAATGTGCTAAATCCTATTATCATAGAGAAATAAATGAGTGATGTGTTGATCAGGAAGACTAAGACTGCAAGACTCATTCATTGCAATAACCATGTCTGATTACACTTCCGCTTTAATTTAAAAAATCTTGATGATCCAACATGAACGATAATTATGACGGTAACAAGTTTTAATTTTCCCAACAAGAATGACACATAGTAACTTAAATTTTCTTTCCCAGTAGTCTCGTGAGCATGAATTATGTTGCCGTAAATTCTCGTACATCAAAGTAGTCATGTCGACGAGCCGAGCCAGCAAAGCCCGATCAAAAAAATAAGGCTCAGCCCAATCTTTCAGCCAGAGCCGGCCTTGGCCGATTTTTATTAATGTCAAATCTACATTTTTTACTTAAAAAGTTTAAAATTTGTACGGTTTATATATAAATTAAATAAAAAAGATCGGGCTCAGCTCGAGTTTTTTGGGGTCGAGCCGAGCCGAGCTTTAAATGAGACTCGGCTCGAGCTTTTTCGAGCCGAGCCCGAGCCGATGAGCTTTTTTACCATCCCTAAATCGGAGTAACCTATGGAGTTGCTTGTGTTCAATTCGTATAACACCCAGTAATTCTTGAGCTAGGCAACGTTCCAATTCATACTTGCGCTTTTGTTGAACAATTGTACCAGTCTTTCCCAACCTTGCCTCGAAAAGCATTTCCCACTACGATGTATGCTCCCTATCGTTCCATTTTGTAGTTGTACAAATGGCGGGTTTGGCCTGTTGCATATTCGAACTAGTTTCCTAAACCTTATCTAGGTTGGGGGTTATGTAACTCTGCAGAGGCATTGAGAATCAAACATAGTTTATTGGATGGCAAATTAACGAAGTCATCAATTGCAGGCAGAACATGTGCAAGTAAAAAGACATGCACAACAACTGCTTTCACACCGAAATGTTGATAGAAACTGAAAATTTCTTGTGTGTGTTGTTCGTCTCATGCGATTTGTCGTGGTCTATCTTCTCCAATTGATCTGATGATGAAGATCTTTGAATATGAATGTGGGTCTTCTATACTTACTCAAAAAATTGGAATTGGGAACCTGGATTCGAAGTGTACATGTTGGTGCTTACAGATTGTCGGACCAGTTCGGCAGCCATTTAAATTTAAGTTCTCTCCACTTTGATTTCCTCTTTGTGTTATGGTGGTTGCAAGTGAAAGCAAACGATTAGCTAGCTACAAATACGTCGAGGAATGAGAAAATGGTGGGAGGTTTATGTAATTGGCCGGGTCAAATAGGCCTTTTAAGTTTTTTTTTTTTTTTTTTTTTTTTTTGTAGAAAAGTCTATTTTACACTTAAATAAACAAATTCTTATATATTGCATAATATAACCCTTCTTTTTAGAATCGGTTTAGGTTTGTCCTAAATTTCTTTTATTTTGAATTTTAAATATAAATCTATTATCTGATCTAATGAATTAGCATAATCTACAATACTATGTTCATATTCTTTTATAAGTTTATTATATTCTTCGGATAATATATCTATATTTTCTAGTTGAAGCTTAATATTTTTAATTTTTTTCCAACAACCTTTCTAATAAATAATCCATTCCTTTGATTGTATATCCTGGCATTATTAATATAAAAAACATTATGAAACAATAATATAAACATTATGATAAACAATAATTCAAACATCATAAATAATCTAAGCATAATAATCTTAAACATAAATAATCATTGAAATGAATAATCCCTACGATTCTTTAAGATCTTAGAAGAATTCTTTTCAAATTGATCAAAAATAATAGTTTTACCTTAATTTTGATCTAAGCCTTTATTCTTAGAACCGAGTGACATTTGAGCTCTGAATATGCAAACTGTTCCCTTCAACTGCCTCTTGCCTTCACGGGATCTTTGCTATTTCAACTTCTTGCTCAGAATTAAATCTACAGATTCTAAATAAAGAAAACTCTCTTTTTGTTAAAGAAATAGAGAAATTTCTTCTTCAATCTCTTAAGAATCTATGGGATAAGAAGTTTAGAAACTCGTATTTCTATGAAATTGCTAGTATATTATTGATATCTTCAGAATTGATATAAGATTATATCAAAAGACAGAAATATTTGGTTTTCTCACAAATTGAGAGCTCAATTTCGTTCTCAATTATGTCTTTCTTCTAGCCCTAAGGCCCATATTTATACAACTTTTTGAAGCACAATAATTTGACTTCTTACATCATTACTTACATCACTATTTCTATAATGGAGTTCTATTATTTCAAAAGTCTAACCACTACATTATTGTGGTTCTATTATTGTCCTTCTTGGTCCTACATCACATGGTCTTTATATGCAATTGGCAAGATTCTTCAATAATGTTCTAGCATCTTTTTGATAGTGGCGAGACATCTTTTCCATCTTTTTCCTCCAGTTGTTTCTATTGTATGCATGTAGGGCATTCCCTTATTTTGCATGCCTCCTGTATAGTGGATATACTTCTATTGATTCTATGAGTGTCAAATCTTTCAATATATTCTTTCAAAATTTCAGATTTCTCTTTTTCATTAGTTGTAACTAAAGTTCATCTTTCATACTGGCATAGGCATCTAAATTTCTTTTCATAAAGATTTTTTGCAATATTATAAACTTTTATGCCTAAAACTCTTCTAGACTTTATCCATGATTTGGTAATTTTTGGGGATGGTCTATCTTCTTTTCCAACTTCAATTTGAAAATTTCTTCCAACATGTTCAATTGTTATAATATGTTCTGATGGATAGAATATCCTTCCATCTTGTTCAGGACTTATTGAATAAAATTTTAGATATATCGATCCTCCTTGTGCATATTTTGATACCTCGGATTTAAATATTTCATCAAAATTTTCAATTTCCTTAAGATCTTTGCTGGGATAGATAAGATCAAAGAATCCATAATTATATATCATTTTTGTCATTACGGGGTCTGCTCCCTTCATTATTATGACTCGTGGGTAAACATGATCTTCTGGTGAAATAAAATAAGTATCATTTTTCCCAGTTCATAGACAATTTTTGCAATTTGTCTATATTCGTCTTCTTTTGGTGACAAAGGGGTTTCATCTTCTTCATCTTTGATTTGGATAACTCTGGAATGTTGTTCATCAGTCCCGACTGTAATTTTTCTAGGACTTTCCATTGTTACATCTCTCTTTATTCCATTGGGTCCACTGTTGCTTCTGCATTGCGGTGTACCTGTTTGTATTTTTTGTATTCCTGTTTGTATTAACTTGGTAGTATCATGAGATTGTGCTAAAGCATCAATCTTTGTATCATTATTTGTATCCATAGATGCTAATTGTGATTCAAGAGCATCAATTCAGTCTTTCTTTTCATTGGTAACTTTCGCATGAGATTCACCGATTTCAAGTAATAATTTAATATTATAACTCAAGATCTCAAGTAATAATTTATTTTTGTTTGGTTAAAAGTTTCACTTGAATATCTGCATATTTCATTGAAATCTGTTTTAATATAGCTGCCTAATATTTATATGAGGTATCAGTATTAACAACTAAATTATCTTTTTCATCTGACAGTCTTAATTTTGATAAATTTTTACATTATTCTTTTAGTGATTTAACTATTTTGTATGTTATTCATTACATCCTCTAGTATTTGTTTTTCTAAGTAGAATTTGTATTTTATGTCTCTTTTTGAAATATTTTCAATAAATACTTCTGTATAATTTAGACATCCTAAGAACTTCTGTATTTGTTCTTTTGATTCTAATTTATTTGGAAAACTCTCCATCTTCTTAGATATATGAGTTTGCAATTTTATTCATTTTCTATCTATTGATAATTCAAAAAAATCAATTTCTTATTTTTCTATTATAGTTTTCTTTTCTTAAATGACAATTCATTCTGTTTATATTCATTTATAAATTGTATTAAATAGTTTCTATGTTCTTCTTTAGTATTAGAACATATTAATATATCATTAATATATATACAATTAAAAATTCATTAAACTTTTTAAATTTATTATCCATTTTTCTTTGATATATTTGTGGTGCATTTTCAAACCAAAAGACATTACTAATCATTCATATTTTCCTTGAGGTGTACTAAATGTTGTATATTGTATACTATCTTTTTCCATTTTAGCTTGCCAAAAACTTGAAGGAAATAATATTGTTTTCCTTTTGCAATGTTTATTAGAACTTCTTTATTTGGTAAAAAGTATCCATCAAAATTAGTATATTTATTTAATTTCTTATACTTTATTATCATTCTGACTTTTCCTCTAATTTGCTCAGAATGTTTCATGACCATAAAAGTTGGACTATTATGAGGTCCACTACTTGGTCTAATCAGTTTCTGTTCTAATAATGCTTTTATTTGTATTTTAAATTCTTGAGTATCTTGTATAGTATACGTCATTGGTTTTACTCTTATAATTACATTTTCTGTTAGTTTTATTTTAGCTTTATGATGATAAGATTTATAAAATAATAATGGATTTTCTTCACTGATTTTTTCTATACTTATTTCTATTCCTACTTTTAGAACTTTTTTGTATAAAGTTTTTGTATTTATTTCTTTATTTATAATTGGTTTTTTCTCCCATCTATCACTACGCTAGGCTGGCTGAATTCTATAAGGTCTAAAATCTCTTAGAATATTTAATAAGTGTGCACATGACGTTTGTAACATTATCATATAATTATTTTGCTTATAATATTGAAATTGTTGTATAAAGTCATTTCCTAATAATATATCACATTCTAATTTATTATAACTATATATTTTGTTTATAGTTATTTGTTTACTTCCAAGTATTATACTGACTTTGTCAGCACTATTAATTATTTGGGTACTTTCTCATGTTACTCCTTTTAGTTTTATCTTACTATTTTCATTCCATGATTTTATTAAGAAACTTTTGAATATTGTTATATCACTTTTTGTATCAATTAAGACACATGTTGTTATATTTGTTTCTACTATAATAACTTGTATGTGTATAGCTAATGGAAAACTTATTTGATTATTCATTCATCTTTTTTCACATAATATAGTTTGACCATTGTGTGTTATATATAATCATTTTCTTTTTATACTATAATCTTCCAATTCATTTAGAATATTCATTCCTAATAATATATGAGGATTTATATTCATACTATTATCTATATAACACGGTATTACAAGACTAATTCCTCCTATTTTTATTGGTACCTTAACTTCTAATTCTGTAGTATTTATTTGTTCATCAAAATTTACATATCTATATGATTCAGTTCTATGAGGTATTAATCATTTAGTTCTAATTGAAGTTATATGACATTCACTTGCTCCTGTATCTATTAATATATTTTATCCTGATATATATTCTCTTTCATTAAAATATTCTCCTTCTACTTTCATATTTCAGCATTTCTATGAAGTTTTATTTCTTTTATATTACTAGTTCCTTCTAATTATTTTCTATTAGGTAATCTAAGGCTTTTTGACATTTTAGTTAATCTTCTATCTTTAAATATTATTTTATCAGAATAATCATTTTCTTTTACTTCTGTTATTTCAAGTTTATCTTTCATTATACCAAGTTCATATTTTTCAGAAATTAAATTTATTTGTTTGTTTGGTTTCACTATTTTACTAATATCTTTACATTTCTTGTGAACTTCTATATATGGTTTTTTAGAATAAATATTTTCATAATTAGAATTAGTAAATGTATATAATGCTCTATATTCTATAGTCATGATTTGGTCTCCTGGTTGCATTATATCATTTCTATACAATTTGAAATGTAGTTCTAAGACTTTATTAAAGTTTTTATCTTTTAATGAGACACAATAATTTTGGATAACAAGTAAATATTAATTTCTGATATGCTAGATTTCATTCTATAGTTTCTAAATGGCTATCTTTCAAATTTATTATTTTTCCATCATTTAAACTTACAGTTAAGAGTGAATATATTCCTTCTCTAAATAATGATTTATACATTATTTGTATTCCTACTAAGTAAACATATTTGAATTTTTTCACTTTATTTTTTATTAATCTTTGTTAATAATTTATCAACTGTATTTTTTATTAAAAGATTTAGGATGTGTTTGTCTCCTATTATTGGGAGAGAAATAATGTAATGAATAATATTTTTTGGAGAATGTGTGATTGAAATTTAAAGTAACTTTATTGGTTTGTGTGTAGAATATTTTATTAGGTGAATGTGTGGTGGAGAATCTTACTGTAACAAACAATGTTTTTAATTAATAGTAGACAAACAAGGGCTCAATGTATGTGTTTACTGAGTTGTTTTAACATCTATAGTTTTTTCTTATTTTATGATATTCATTTATTACTATCCTTTCTTTTTTCCATATTCTGTCTAAGACTTCACATTCTCCTACTTTCAAATTTAAATATAATTTTTGCATCTTCTTGAATTTGTTATTATCAAATGTTACTTTTAATCCATAATCATCTATTCTTTCATATTCTTGTATATCTATATTATCGTTTTCTATCTCTTCAATTTATTTATTCAAATTATGATTCATTATCTTTTGAATCTGTTTCACTTATATATACTTCTTGATCATAATACTGTTCAATATCAGATATTTCACTTAATTCATTTTCTATTTCTAAATATTCTTTTTGTAATATTTTAACTTTTTTTTATTACAATCAGGACTTATATGATCTATTTCTACAATTTCAACATTTATATTGATTTTTATTCTTTTTATAAGGTTTATTCTTTTGTTGTTTATATGGATTATATCTCATTTTATAATATCGTCTCCTATGTTTTATGTATTTTTTGCTAAAATTTCTAAATTTTTTCTATTTTTGTATTTATCTTAGTATTCTGTCTATTAGGATTACATCTCAATTGTATAGGTTTTCCACATCTTCACAACATATACTAGTTAATTTTCCTAATTCTTTCAATAATTGCCTTTGTTGACATATATATATGCAAGTCTTTTAAATAAAAAAATTATTTTTGATCCTAAATATCTAGGTATTTCAAGATTATCTTTAATATATTTTTCAAATTCTATTTTAAAATATATTCCACATGAACCTGATAATTTACTATAGTACATACCTTTATATATATCTTGATTTTCATTACTATAAAACTGAACATAATAATATTCTTTAAACTCTTAGGTGTATTCTTTAGTTTTACACATATCACGTATTGTAAAGTTCATTAACTTCATTTTAGCATTATCTTTTTCTTTAATTGCTTCTTGTTTAACATTTCTTATCCAATTTTCTCCTAAAAATTCATCTGCAATATATTCTACTAATCTTTCTATACCTTTTTATCTTATTTTATTATTTCTATTTGTACATTTCTTTTTATTAGTGTTTTTGTATCATTATTTATTCACTCCTACTAGTTTCTAACATATGTATTTAATCTGCCCAAGTTAATAAAACTTTCTTAGTATCTATTTTACAATTTAAATCTAATTTTGTTCCTCCATGATCGATAGGTTTATCATAATTATTATTTGGTTCAAATCTATCACTACATTTGTTTCCTCTTTGTGGTTGTCTATCTCTTACCTTATCATAATATTGTCTATATGATTTATTGTATAAAAGTGCATAACTTTCATTTGGATCTGATAACTCTTTGTTAGAAATTTCTCCTTTATTAGGTCTTCCACCAATATTCATCAAAACTTGATATTCATCTAAGTTTTCTAAACTTAATTGATCAAAATTTTCTATAAGTAAATCTAATTCTTCATTCATCTTTATTATCCTATTTTTCTTCAATTCTTAGTGTTCCTAGTGATTTTTCTTTAGATCTTTTTATTTCTTTTTCTTCTTCTATTATTTTTGGTAAAATATTTTTTCTCAATTCATCATCCATACTTCCTAATTCTATTACAATTTCTTGTTTAATATGTTTCTTTCCCATTCTAGTCATTTCTTTTTCTGCAAGTTTTATTTATTTATTTTCTTGTCTTTACTCTTATTATTTACTTTTAACTCTCTGACTTCAAGTTTTAGTATATTTATATCATTTCTTACTTCTTTTATTTCATTGTTCATGTTTTGAACATCATTTATTAACATTTTTATTAATGTTTTTAGTTCTTCAATATATTCACATATTGAAATTTATCTTTTATTTAATTGGCTCAAGTAATATGTCGTACATTCAGTATCTTTGCAATCTTTTATTTTTTTTATCATACTTTTATTTTGCAAATTCAGCATTTTTAATTCTTTTCATATTTCAAAATAGTTTGCTCTTTCTTTATATTCTTCTTGTTTTAACTTTAATATTTCTTTTTCTTGATTTTTTGTTATATCTACAGGGGTTAATAGTTCGTCTAATATTTGTTGATTTATCAGTTTTTCTCTTTTTACCTTTTTATTTAAAATATCTTTTGTTTCCATATATTCTATTAATTTAGTTTTTCTATTTTATATTGTTTTTTATAAATCATTTTCTTTCTTGGTAAATATTTCCTTAATGGAGTCCGATTTCTATGAAGATTCATATATTTCATAATAATATAAAGTACTTTCAAATTCTTCCATTCTTTCATAATATAATTAATGTTATTATTTTTAATCTATTAGGAATAGATTCTGAAAATATATAACATCCTCTTTCTTCTTTTAACATATAACGTTTATTTATTTTTATGATTTCCATGATCTCTATGGCTCTGATACCAATTAGTGGGGGTGCTACTATGAGCGAACAAAAATCAAATAATAATCTAACAAAAATTCTCTTATCCATGCTTTATTTAGTTTATTTTTTTAGTATGTATATATAGAATTTTAGTGTTAGTTTTAGTTTTAATTTCTTATATTTTTGTGGTAATCTATTCAGGATAGATCTTTTCATTTATAAGTTTTTAAGTAATTCTTCAAAATTTAATAATGTTTGAGAATTTATAATATCAAGATCGTTATTATATCTATATTTGGTTCAAAAGATATATTATATTTTGAGATATTCTTTTTTTTTTTTTCTAATTTATCTATAATATCATGTATATCTTTTAGGATTATAGATCTTACAATTCCTCTAGCAAAGTTTTCTATTAGGTTTTCTTTAAAACATTTTAATATTTCTTAAGATGCATACAATTGTTCATAGTGTCCTATCTTATCGATTTCGTTTTCGAATTCAATTTCTTTTTTATCTTTCACGATTCTTTTAATCTTGTATGGTCCTCTTTTAGTTCTGGGTTTTTTCATTTTATAATTCTTATTAGCCATGGTTTCTAGAATTAATTTTTGAAAATAAACATATTATAGGCCTAAGATTAAAATAATTCTTTTTAGGACTTGATTATACTTTCCTTTATATTACAATGGCTTGGTTACAAATTTTATGCTTAGGGGTATTTTAGGTAGTCTATTATGTTTGAGTGGTCAAAGACCAAAGTGGAAAGAACATCCTTTTATTAGGCCATTTTCATGTATTTCCCGAAAATGGTAGGGGTAAACAATGGCTGGGTAATTCTAGAATTGTACCTAAAAATGTGGGTACAATTGACCAACTGATTTTGAACGGACGCTTCCATCATATTTAAGCTATGTTTCGTGATTTTTTTAAAAATGTGTGGCTAAAAGGTAAATTTTTTTTCTTTAGGTTTACATACAAAATATTCTTGAAATATCATTGGAAAATGAAAACCCCAATAAAAACCTCATTTTTATAAGATCCAAACAAGGGCATTATTTTCTTACATCAACTCAGTGTGAGATATATATTTAAAACTAAGCAAATTATTTTTGAATTTGTTGGAATAAAGTGAATCGTTAATTTATAAATTTATATTATGTGGTAAGATAATAGTAGTACTTCCATAGTTTTCAATGATATTCGATACATTTGATATCGTATTAACATTATTTTATGCTAATATTAGTTTCAAGAAATACTATTTCTATTGGAGAATTGTGTGCCTAGTTGCACCATCTGTTAAGCCCATGTTTGAGTTACATTATTTTTCTCATTTTCAGCCACACATTCTTCAATAAAATAATATTTTTTTCATCACATCAATAACGTTTTCTTCATTTTCAATCACATATTTCACATCATATCAACAGTAAAAATGCATTCTTACTCCCAAAATGTGCACCAAATAAGCTATAAGTAGATATCTTGATGATCCATCTTAAATCTAATCAAGGTTAATGCTCATTTGAGAACAATAATGTAATATTCTATGAGAATATTAAAACGTGGAGTGTTATGCCATAATATTAATAATAACATTGTGCTTCTTTTGAAGCAACAACAAATTCTACTTTTAGAATATTGATAGATATAAATATGTGCTTTTTCGAGTACACAACACAATATTTTTGAAGAATGCTAATGTGTTTTTTAAGCTTCTTCTGGCGCAATATTGTTCTGAAATATTTATATAATGTGGATAGTGTTTCTTTGAGAAAATCAATACCATATTTGTTTGAATAAATACAATTTTTAGTTATGCTTCTAATTTGATATATAATATGATAAAAAAATTAATGAACGAACTTATTTGTAGTGGAAAGGGAGCAATTAAATTGGAGTACTTTTCATATTTGATAAATGTAAAAATCTTCAAGTAGTCTATAGATGTTAGTAGCCCATTTAAAATTCGTTAGTGTTGACGTAGCAATTTCTTACGAATGACCCATTGGGTGAACTTGCTATCGGACCAAATAGCATTAGGGTATCAATGTTTGACCACAGTTGGTAGACTGTCTAGATTCTGCAAATTTTCTGCATTGTTAGATCTCAAATTTTCTCTTTATTTTGGATTAGTTCCTTTTTATTGTTGAAGAACTAGAGATACAATACTCTAATTTATCATTGTAATACTTGTATTATGTATCAAATATGTTACCAAAAATATGTATGAGAGAAGAATGGTTGAAAAAAATATGCAAGGTTGAGCATCACCACATATCTTGTAGATAATGCTTTGACATTTATTGGTGACAGAGGATAAGTCATTTATTATAGCCCAACGACGTTAATTCTATAAATTTGACACCAACCAAGAATTGGAATCTTTTAAATGCAAAATTCATTCACGTTACACACATCTTATTAAATTTACACCTTTCAGATTGTGTGACTGGGAATGAAAATCAGAAAAAGCCAAATACCCATGTGTTGTCCACATATTTCCTCTTTCAACAGCTCCAGATTTAGTTGTTTTGCAGTTCCATTTTCTGTTTACTCGTTTCCATTTTTAGATAGCATTAACGTGGCTGCCACTCATCAGGACAAACCACCTGATATTATACATTTTTTTTTTAAGAGTGTCCTCTCATTCATGGTGGTTGAGCCTACTCTAGTCTACACCAATCTAATAAAAGAAAGAGAGAATCCATCAGTCCTTTTTGATCCAAGGAGCTTTGGATTCGAAATACACGGGCTCCAAGGAAAATTTTAATTCTACATTCACACCTGTTATTCCACCACTAAAAGGACCTTTCTTGACGACATATTCACAGAAAATTGGCTTCAAACAGAAGTACTTCCATGAACTCTCCGAAAAATATCGAATATCAGATTAAAGTTAATATTTCAGTTTGCAAATCAATTCAGTGTAGGACTTAATAAAGAGATAAAAGAGTTCTGCAACAGTTTCAATGCATATGCAGATCCAATAAGAATTCACAGGGAGATTACTGATTTACTTAAGTATGCATTCAAGCTAATTCGGCAGGTTCTGTACCAAATCCTCTAGTCACTAGCAAATGCTACAGTGGTAGAAATGAATCAGAGCCTTGAAAGTGCCTACATTGAACTATCAATTCTCAAAAATACTAATAAAAACGAACTTTGACATGGTGTCATCTCAACCTGAACAACTCAAAACCAGAGTATGTATGCCCCTCTAATGGAGATACCACCTAATTCGAAACTCTTCATTTATTCTTCCAGGTGTTGAAGGCTTAAGCAGGCTAATTCAAAACTAGTTCGCTTCCACTGACTTCAAAGAATCGCCTTTTCCTCCAAGATAGAAATCATTACGAGATCATTGTGGAGAAAAAGAAAAGAAAAGCTATAATCAAGATCAGATTTCGCTGAGAATATATCGTATCTGCCTAATGTTTACTAATCTAAACAAGCAACTAGCTACCGTTAACTTTTAGAAAGCTATAAGCCGCAACGAATGAACATCTCTTGCTTCAGCAAATTATAGGATTGTAAGCACATAATTCCTTGTTTCCTCTTTTCACACAATATAAAGTAGTCAATATACCAAATATACCTATATATATATTAGCAAAATAATGGAAAGATCCTTTAAACTATGATGAACACACCGTTGAAGATAGCAAGAACATTAGCTCAATTCCTGACTAACTGGTAGGCACAATTCCACCTTCACATTTCAGAGCACAAACAATTCTGTAAAAGTGACATCTAACATCTCTATAATTTATACAAGAACTTGAGTAAAAGGAAAACAATAAAATGATGATCCAGGAGCACCTGTATCTGGAGAGTCGGATGAAGCTGAAGGCCTGGGAGAAGGAAGGATGAACAAACCAAATGCACACCCCTATAGAATTCTTGGATAGTTATGTACTTTAGTATTTAGACAATGAAAGAAACCAATCATCCACAAAATCCATCTTCTCCACAAAGAGACCTCTTCATTTTTCGTACTTTTGCAACTTGAATATGTATTATAAACCAATCTACTGTCCCGATCCTTGAGAATCATCCTTGGGAGATGGTTGCTGCTGATGCTGATGCTGATTTTGATGATGCTGCTGCTGTTGAGGGTGCATCCTAGACTGTCCCATCTGCTGGTAAAGGTGGTTCATTGCCTGAGGATTCAAAACCCCAACATGACCATCTTGTGATAGCCCAAGCTCCAACCCTGGAAGCTGCTGGTTAGTACTAGCACCCAAAATTGAGGTAAAACTCATTGGCCCCATATTGCTTGATGGCAGGTCAAACCCTGGGAACCCAATCTTTTGCAAGTAATTAGAACCCTCACTACCCAGATTAACTGTTGATGGACCAGAAGATGATGATGACGACTGAAATCCAAAACCACTGACAGCAGGGGGCCATATCCCTGCACTTGCCATATGGGGTCTCCCCAAATTTACCATAGGCCAACTAGTCCTATTCCCACCCCCACCTGACCCCCCCATATGCCCACCAAATTCATCAATCTTTTGATGAATCCCTGCTGATATACAGTTCCCCTGCTGGGAAATAGAAACCCCTGCTGCTGCTAAAGCCGATGCCGGTATAGTCCCCGTCCCTGTAGCAGCAATTATCGATGGCTCCGCCTGCTGTAACAGCCACTGTATAGTTTCTCCATCAGATTTGTGTCCCAATTCTCTGGTCAGCTGAAAAATTCTTGCAGCACAAAGGGCTGGCATCCTTATCCTCCTCCCTCTACCTTCAACTTTCGTGTGCCTATCTTTACTTGAGCTTCTCTTGGGTGCCAGTACCTGTTTCTTTCCTTCTTCTTTCTCTGCAACCACAATCTGAAAATCCTTCATCTCTGCTGTCTTATTCTCGCCCATCCCTGTGCTGTTATTCAAGAAACTTGATACCTCCTGCGGCTGCTTTGAGCCCTTTGGATCCATGATTTTTACACAAGAAATTACAATAAAATAGCAAAAAAAAAAAAAAAAAAAAAAGCAGTATGAAGAAGGGTTGTGCGTTCTTTGTTTGTATTGAAAAAGGTGACCTCAAGAAACGGAAAAAAAGGAATTCTAGTGATGCTGTGATTCCGCGAGGCTTTTCACTGTTTATGGGTAAAAAGAAGAATGTAAAAGAAATAAAATTAACTTGTTGAAATCCCAAGACAATGAGTTTAGGATCTTTGTCAAAAATATAATAAAATCTGCCTCTTTTTCACTGTTCTGGGTTTGACTTTTGACCCTTTTTTTGATTTGACATGGTTTCTAAGTTTTCACTGGTACACAAAACACGCGGCTTGTTAAAATCCAGAATACGAAAATAGAAAACACGACAGGACCCAATGCAACAAGAACTCGACCATTATCAATGAATTTTATCTATGATTGCAAGTGAGAGACAGCAAACTGTATGATGCGAGATTGAACTCGAGTATACAAATGGATGTATTATAGGAGGACACTTGGCAAACAACAAGTGGGATTCCTTCAAACTCACTCTAAGCGCATCCTCAAAAGAGGGAAAACAAAGATAACTTAAAGAAGCTTCTAATAAATTTTATGGAATCAAGCAAATATGGCCCAGATAGATATGTCCTTTGAGTTGCTAAAGAAAATGATTAGGGTTTCATGATGCTAATTAGGCGGGGCCCAAAGCTCATCATCCATGTAAGTTGGAAGTTTGGAGCTTACTCAACTTAGATTTTATTCAGTAGACAGATCAGTTAAAAGCTTCTAAATTATAAGAATGTTGGTCTATGTCTAATCGAACTACTTTTTATGAAAACAAAAAACACTAAGAGTTTAATGTCAAACTTTACCATAACTCTTCTATGTTAAATTTAACTTTGAACTTTACATTTATAATGGTGAAATAATTGTTTGTCATGTATTAAGCCTTTGTTTGATCTCCATTCATGTATTAAGCCTCTGTTTGATCTCCATTCTCCAAAAATTCAATTTTTCTTACACACATTTCTAATCATGTGTTGATATCCCATATGTGACCTCGTCAAATGCAGTTTGTTATATGCATTAAGCTCATGTTAATTTAAGATCGGATATTTGAGGTCAGCTCATACTAATGACCGCTGTTAGTTGAGAAGACATAATGATTGAATATTTCTTACACACTATACAAATAGTCAATCAATAAGTGACATATAGTCTTACATCAAGCGTCCTCCAATTCAACCAATGCTATTCCTTAGCTTCCTTCCCTAAGTAATATTTAATTTGTAGGGACCACGTGTAATGTTAACTTATGATGACCTGACAAGTCGAGCTCACTAAACTAATCCAAACATGCCAACTATGTACTTTCTTAGCTCGGTACTGTAGCTGATAAGACAGGAAAATGAAGTATGCATGTAGATCATTCCCTATAAAAGGACAATGTGAGCCTTGATATAAAAAATGAGATGATTTTAAACACTTCATATTTCAAATATTTCCTTTGGCAAAAAAGGAAGACTCTTGCAATTTACAATTCATTACCAGTAAAAATCCATTCTAAGTTTTGTATGATTTTTTGTTCATATGATTTTTGGATTGGCTGGAATTTTGTTCATATGATTTTTGACGTCAACAAGTTGGCGCTAGAAGGAGGAGACCAACCTTGTAAAAGCAATCCTAACTCTCCATAAAACTCACAAAAATATCATTATGGATGATCTTTCGACATTCGAAAATCAGTCATACACTCGTCCTGAACAAACCAACAATTTACAAAATATTAGAAGAGGACGAGGTCAAAACGAAGATGCTGACCCTCAAATGACCATGGTGAGAGAAGCCATTGAAAAGTTGACAAATGTAGTCAACAGATTGGAACGAAACCAAACTCATGTTCTTCCACTCGAAATCGAGGTAGAGTCCCCACATAGGGAGAAAATTGAACGACCTTCCACCAGAAGAGCTCTTCATTTTTCAGGAAAGGAATCCTCCAGAAACCGAACTGAAGAGATCAGGAGTTCTCCGTAAACGGCAGAACTGGCAGAAATTGAAATGAGTGCCTTAAAAAAGCGCGTTACCGATCTGGAAGAAAAGAACAAAGGAAGTACACATGAATATCTCACTGCGCTATTCCCCTTTCACTGAAGACAATCTTGCTGGACATTTGCCTAATAAATTTACTATCAAGGAAGTTACTTAAACCTTGCTCATCTGCAAACCGAGCTAAGGTTGCAAGTGCGCAATACTTGGATAAATTTCCTATCAAGGAAATCGGTCAAGCGTTGCTCATCAGCAAACTAAGCTAATGTTGCATGTGTTGTAACATTTAGATAAATCTCATATCAATGAAATTATTCAAGCATTGCTCATCAGCAAGTCGAGCTAAGGTCGCATGTGTTGCATCACCACTTCGATAAATGTTCTATCAAGAAAATCATTCAAGCTTTGCTTATGAGCAAGCCGAGCTAAGGTTGCATGTGCTGCAACACTTAGATGAATTTTCTATCAAGCATTGCTTATTAGCAAGCCAAGCTAAGGTTGTATGTGTTGCAACACTTAAATAAATTTCCTGTCAAGGAAATTATTCAAGCCTTGCTTATCAGCAAGCCGAGCTTGCTCATCAGCTAGTGATCTAAGGTTGTGTGTATCGCAACACTTAGATAAATTTCCTATCAAGGAAATCGTTCAAGCCTTGTTCATCAGCAAGTCGAGTTAAAGTTATTGCAACACTTAGATAAAATCCTATTAAGGAAATTATTCAAGCATTTTTCATCAGCAAGCCGAGCTAAGGTTGCGTATGCTGCAACACTTAGATAAATTTCCTATCAAGAAAATAAGTCAAGCTAAGGTTGCATGTGCTGTAACACTTATATAAATTTTCTATCAAGGAAATCGTTCAAGCCTTGCTCATCAGCAAGCCGAGCTAAGTTTGCATATGCTGCAACACTTTGATAAATTTCATATCAAGGAAATTATTCAAGCATTGCTCATCAGCAAGCCGAGCTATGGTTGCATGTGCTGCAATACTTAGATAAATTTCCTATCAAGGAAATTATTCAAGCCTTGCTCATCAACAAGTCGAGCTAAGGTTGCATGTGTTGCAATACTAAGATAAATTTCCTATCAAGAAAATTATTCAAGCATTGATCATCAGCAAGCCGAGCTAAGGTTGCGTGTGTTGCAGCACTTAGATAAATTTCGTATCAAGGAAATACGCCGAGCTAAGGTTGCATGTGCGTCAACACTTAGATAAATCTTATATCAAGGAAATCGTTTAAGCCTTGCTCAACAGCAAGTCGAGCTAAGGTTGCATGTGTTGCAACACTTAAATCAATTTCATATTAAGGAAAGTATTCAAGTCTTGCTCATCAGTAAGTCGAGCTTACTCATAAGCAATCCTAGCTAGGGTTGTATGTGCTGAACACTTAGATAAATTTCCTATCAAGGAAATAAGCCGAGCTAAGGTTGCATGTACTACAATACTTAGATAAATTTCCTATCAAGGAAATTATTCAAGCCTTGCTCATCAACAAGTCGAGCTAAGGTTGCATGTGCTGCAACACTTAGATAAATTTCCTATCAAGGAAGTTATTCAAGCATTGCTCATCAACAAGTCGAGCTAAGGTTGCATGTGCTACAACACTTAGATAAATTTCCTATCAAGGAAATTATTCAAGCCTTACTCATCAGCAAGCCGAGCTAAGGTTGTGTGTGCTGCAACACTTAAATAAATTTTCTATCAAAGAAATAAGTCTAGCTAAGGTTGCATGTGCTGCAACACTTAGATAAATTTTCCGTCAAGGAAATTATTCTAAGCCTTGCTCATCAGCAAGCCTAGCTAAGGTTGCATGTACTGCAACACGTGAACAAATTTACTATCAAGGAGAGTATTTAAGCTTTGTTTATCAATAAGACGAGCTTACTTATCAACAAGTCGAGCTAGAGTTGTATGTGCTGAAAACTTAGATAAATTTCCTATCAAGGAAATAAGCCAAGCTAAGGTTGCACATGCTGCAATACTTAGATAAATTTCCTATCAAAGAATTATTCAAACCTTGCTCATCAGCAAGCATAGCTAAGATTGCATGTGCTGCAACACTTAGATAAGTTTCCTATCAAAGAAATTATTCAAGCTTTGCTCATCAGCAAGCCGAGCTAAGGTTGCGTTTACTGCAACACTTAGATAAATTTCATATCAAGGAAATAAGCCGAGCTAAGGTTGCATGTGCTGCAACACTTAGATAAATTTCCTATAAAGGAAATCGTTTAAGCATTGCTTATCAGCAAGTTGAGTTAAGGTTGAATGTGCTGCAACACTTAGATAAATTTTCTATCAAGGAAATTATTCAAGTCTTGCTCATCAGCAAGTCGAGTTAAGGTTGTATGTGCTACAACACTTAGATAAATTTTCTATCAAGGAAGTAAGCTGAGCTAAGGTTGCATGTGCTGCAACACTTAGATAAATTTTCTATCATAGAAATCATTCAAATCTTGCTCATCAGCAAGCCAAGCTAAGGTTGCATGAGCTACAATCCTTTGATAATTCAATATTTTACAAGGTGCGTGATTTTTCATTTGCAGGTCAAAACGTGAGACGTGTTCAAGATATTTGTTGTTGTAATAATTGTTAAAAAGGAAAAACGAGCCAACCGTGTTCAAATGTTAGTTCGTCATTAAGGCAATCACCAACCTAGGGGTAACTGTTGATATCTGACTTGCGACCTCATTTAATACAGTTTGTAGGGCTGGATAAAACTCACGAATCGAACTAGATCGAATAGAGCGGTTCTTTATAAGTTAAATACCCGAACGGATATCTGAATCGAGAATCAATTGGTTTGGGTCGGTTCTCGGTTCTAGACCCATAACCGAAGACTTGAATAAGAACCAAATCTAAATAATTTTTTTAATTTTTCTAAACAAATTAGCAAATTAATTAAACAAACAAGCCAAGTTCATGCCTAGCTAGCTCAACCCAGCCCAACCCAATTTCTAAATTCAAATTCAAATTTTAATTTTTTGGTCCAATTATTAATTTTTTGTTAGCCTAACATTTGGGCTTTATCCCTTCCCTTTTGGCCTTTCCATTCCAATTTCGACTTTTTACAACATTTAGGTCATTCCTCTTTGGCTTAACATTTATGCTGCTTGAAATAAATGAATTATTGATTTGGATCATCGATATTTTAATGGTATCTACTTTTTGGTATTTGTATACATTGAATTAATCTTATTCGACAACTTGTTATTTATATATTTTTAAATTATGCTATATTAGTCTGTAAAAGTTACGAATGAACATGTCATTAATTGTATTTATGTAATATTGTTGTAAATGTTAAAAAATTTAATTATGGTACGGAACTAAATCGAACCGAACGGAACCCGAACGGTTCCATAATTATATTTGGACCCGACGTTCCATTTATTAAATACCCGAAACTTTTGGGTCGGTTCGATTTTCTTCATAACCAAACCGAACGACCTCGGGTCGGCTCGGGAGTTTGTCCTGCCCTATTCCTTCGCTTTCCTCCCTAAGTAATTATTTAATTGGTGGGGACCACTTGTAAGGTTAACTCATGATGACTGACAAGTCGATCTCACTAAACCAATCCAAACATGACAATTATGTACTTTCTCAGCTACTATAGTTGATAAGATAGGGAAATGAAGTATGCATGTAGATCTTTCCTTATAAAAGGGCAATGTGAGTCTTGATAGAAAAAATGAGAGGATTCTAAATACTTCAAATTTCAAATATTTCATTTGGCAAAAAAGGAAAACTCTTGTAATTTACAAGTCATTACCAGTAAAAATCCACATTTACATTCTAAGTTGGCTAGAATTTTGTTCATATAATTTTCGACATCAACATCATGCATTTTCAAAATAAAATAATTTTGCATGTAAACTCAAAATTTTTCCTTATCTTTGTGATAAGTGTAGTTTCTACACTTATTCGAGGTCCTAAATGATGATATTTTACTGTTTTTTGGATAAAATACTGCTTGATTTGTATTATATTTTATTGCGTAGGTAAAACTCAATGTTTGATGAAGAATTGAAGAAAAGAATGCAAAGATAGCAGAAAAAGGGTCCATTGTATCAAATACAAAGTTCAGCGGTTGAAATGAAAATATTCAAAAGTTACGTCGAACCTCGCGATGAATATTTGAAAGTGTTAGACATCAATTGGATGAGGAAACAAGCCAAAGGAATGAAATATAGTCCAAGTATTATCACATATCAACTTCCAGCCGAAAAAGTTATGCTTCGAATTTTCAGGCTCACATTGAGACACAATTTTGGCATAGAAATATTTCGAATTGAAAAATTTATATTTCTATAAGAATTGTAGATCTTTGAATTATCTTTCTAACGCAACTTGAATCAGCTCAATCGGATATGTGTAGAGAAGGTTATGGTCAAAATACCGAAAGCTATTCAGAGACAAACCTGCGCGCGCGCACGGCCTTATTTTCCTCAACCCGAGAGTCAGTTGGTTCTACGGCGCACGGGCAACACTTATAACGGTGTGCGCACACAGGCCTTTTCCACAGAAGAATCTTTAGTTTCCTTTCGCGATTCAAACTCTTTTGGAAACCAAATTGAACGGGATTTTGACCTATTTTTCGGCTCTTATAAATAGAAAAAGAGGGATACACATAAAGAGAATATCTCTAGACCTAAAAATCTCTATATTATACATATTTTGGAGGTGAAGAACATGGCTAACAACGTGGAATCAAGGCAAATTGCATAGGATATTGAAGATTTTTCATCCGGATTCAAGATTCACATCAAGAACGTGGAAAATTTCCAATTCTTCATTATTTCTTCTTTCCGGGTGATGATTTTCCAATTATTCCTTTGTAATTTAATTTTAAATATGTTAGGCTAGTTTTTCATTGTATTGGATGAATATTTGAACCCTATTTTCATTTATTTTAATTCAAGATATCAATTTAGGATTTTTGTGTTATTAGTTGATTGATTTTACATACTCATTGCACTACTTATTGCTTGATCACCAATTAAGTAGTTAGTTGCTTGTTGTAGTGTAGGAATACTCACAATAAGTCTAGAACGCGGTAAAATCAACATGTGTAGTTAGAATTAGGAATAATCTCTTTCACGCATGCAATCTTATTGATAATCTAAACCAAATGCATGACTTTCATATGAATTCAGACTAGAAATATGATCGTCTCGTGTTAGTAATAGGTTGGTGTATCTTGGGAAAGAATATTTAACATATTAGCTTTATCAATTGTAAAAAATGAATGAATGTACTAGATTAATTATTGAGAATTGAAATAGATGAAAATAGGGGGATTCATGATTCCAATACAAACATTCACGTATTATATAAATACTTTATTTATTTTGTTAGTTCAGGATTAGTATAGAAATCATACAAACCATCTATTTTGATATGACCACAATTCGAATTTAATAGTAGCTATTAAACTATAGATTAGACCTTATTCCTCGTGGGAACGATACTCTTAACTCACAAATCTTATTACTTGTACAATGATCCCGTACGCTTGCGGGTTTCACGCGAACAAGTTTTTGACGCCGTTG
The DNA here is from genome assembly GCA_019097785.1 of Fraxinus excelsior. Lineage (NCBI taxonomy): Eukaryota > Viridiplantae > Streptophyta > Magnoliopsida > Lamiales > Oleaceae > Fraxinus > Fraxinus excelsior. The sequence goes on from CM032630.1 coordinate 23,909,999, forward strand.
CCGGGGAATAACGGATTTAATTTTAGTTTAGTTGTTAATATTAAATTCGATTTTTGTTTTGTTTAGTTTGTTTTATTATTGATTTTGGCTACCCACCCTGATCTCTCTTACTTGATATCTATCCAAGTATTGTTCAGCAATGCATCTACGATTCTAACGCGACATGTTGAAAAGAGTTTTGCAATGAATAATCTTAAAATGGACGATGACGAGGAAGAAGATATATATTGTGAATTATGCTATGGGGTGCATTATACTGGCTACTACGTGAAAACATGCACTGAACCCTTTCATCTCAAACTCCTACAGTTTAAACAATATTTAAGATGTCAAAGACTAGCAATTGACACATCTTTTGAAGCTTACATGCCTGTGGGCGAGTGTATCCCTTCCGACACATTTGTGGAATTTGGCCATTCCATGTTGAATGAGGAGGCAATTGCAAAATACTACACTGATTTTGCCAAGTTAGATGAAAACAAAATGTGTGTAGGAGATGGCGTATTCTGGATTGAATTTAAAAGGTGGGGATATAATCCATTCGAAAAGTTTGAAAGAAAAGAGTTTACATTGCCCGTGGATTTAAATTGTGAATCGGTCATTCAACCCGAGGAGATATCAATTATGGAAGTCGAGTACAAAAATGATGAAAGATCAATTACAAATGAACAAAACAAAGAAAAGACAATTCATAAAGAAGACGTTAACACTCATTCTGTTGATTTCACTGATTGTCCTATCATTGAATTTGTAATTAAGCCTGAAGAGAATGAAGAAGTATACATTGTTGAATTCAAATCGGAGGAGATATGCATATCATATCACATTGGAGAGAGCAATGTTAAAATTTGTAGAAGTAATGAAGAATGGGGCAAAGTCAGAAGAGACAAACTGAGCAAGGCATCAAAAGCATTCTTCAAAATCCCATGATGCCGAAACAACAAAGTCAAACTAAAGACTTTAAACAAAGCGCCTATTGGGAGGCAACCCAATTTTTCTTCATTTTATTTATTATGCTTTCCAGAAATAAGATAATTTAGATTAATTTTTTTTATTATTCAATTTTAGGGACACGTCATCCATATCATGTTTTCCCTTTAGTCTTCGATATGCTAGTTGGTTTATTAAATGTTAGAGGTAAGTAACACTTGATCCAAATTTTTGAGCCTTAATGTTTTATTTGATTGCATTGTGCAGGAACATGACGTTGCAGAACATTTAAACAAGTATTGACCAAGGAGCTAACGAAACAACAAGAAGCTAGACATTGGATTATAAGTCATATCAGAGAAGTATTTTCTTCATTTTCTCCCCCACCCCTTTATATGCAGATTTAGAATTTAAGACATTGAGGAAAATGTCTAGTTTAAGTTTGGGGGTGGAAAACATGAGTTTTCATTTGTATTCTTATTTTGTTTTCATTCTTTTTTTGTATCATTCTTATTGTTTTAGATGTATAAAAAAATTTTTAAAAAAAGTTTCAAAAATATTTTTTTTCTTTTGTGCTTGTGTGAGTTAGTTGGTCTTACAGGCAATGAAAAATATATTGAATCATTAATTGATCTATGAATGGTGAATAAGTTGCATGCTTAGATTATTTTTTTACTTTTCCATGTAAAATCTGATATATATTGAGCACATGAATTAAGTTAAGCATTGCGGAGGAATGAGTTGATTTCATAATTGAATAGGTTGAAATAGTGGACCATATGTGCTAAATCCAAAACCACTAAATTCGACATTCTTAGACCAAATTTATAATAGTTTGGGGGATTTCATAGTTGTAGGAAGATATTGAGATAAATAGGGATTCCATGTATGAAATTTAAAATCTTGTGTGGATTGTCTAAGGTCAATGAGATGCAATTGTGTGAAAATTTCAAGTTAGATGTCATTTTACTTGGATAGGTGTTTAATAAGGGACATTGCACTAATCAAGGAAAAAAAACACATTTTATTTGAAAATTTCTCTTTGTAGCCTTTATAACTCGAGTTATTAAGCCTGTAAGGGTGTTAAAATCCGTTGCCCTAAAGTCAACTAATTTGGGAGTCATCGGCCTAAAACTTGTTACATGGGTCATTTAGGAAGCTTAAGGGAGAGAATGCTGCAAATAAAGAAAAAAAAGTGTTGAAAAAAAAAATGAAAGAAAAAAAAGCAAGTGCATTAAACAGATGCATCAAATACTTTGATTATGTCCCAAACACTTGTTTAAGAAAATTTGACTTTTGATAAGAGATTGTTAGCCTAATTAAATCCTAGAGATTGAAGCAATCAAATTTAATGGAGAATCCTTATTTATTGATACATTGACTTGCAATTAGTGAGATTTACCTAAACTAAAGAAGTGAGGATAATATAGATTCAACCTTAATTCACACACTTGAAAAGAGCGAAAAGAATAAGTTTGGGGGTATGTGAATCTTACGAGTGATGAAAGAATATATTTGACCATTGAGGGTCGGGAATTGAAACAACTTATGAATTCATAATGCTATGCTTAATTCTTCACACATACATCGATTTTACATTGGATAAGTAGATTTTAATTTCTGTATTGTGATTTTGAAGCTGTGCATAGATCTGATATTATGATTTCAATCATGAAATAAAAAGTCAGGTTAGCTAGCTAAATTTCTTTTCTTTACTTGATTGACCGGCCACCAATTAGGTAATTATTGTGTGTTTGATAGGTTTTAGTTTTGTTTGAGGACAAACAAAGAATTAAGTTTGGGGGTGTGATAAGTGTAGTTTCTACACTTATTCGAGGTCCTAAATGATGATATTTTACTGTTCTTTGGATAAAATACTGCTTGATTTGTATTATATTTTATTACGTAGGTAAAACTCAATGTTTGATGAAGAATTGAAGAAAAGAATGTAAAGATAGCAGGAAAAAGGATCCATTGTATCAAATACAAAGTTCGGGGGCTGAAATGAAAATATTCAAAAGTTATGTCGAACCTCGCGATAAATATTTGAGAGTGTTAGACATCAATTGGATGAAGAAAGAAGCCAAAGGAATGAAATATAGTCTAAATATTATCACATATCAACTTCCAGCCGAAAAAGTTATGATTCGGATTTTCAGGCTCACATTGAGACACAATTTTGGCATAGAAACCTTTCGAATTGGAAAATTTATATTTCTATGACAATTGTAGATCTTTGAATTATCTTTTTAACACAACTTGAATCAACTCAATCGGATATATGTTTAGAAAGTTATGATCAAAATACCAGAAGCTATTCAGAGACAAACCTGCTCGCGCGCAGGCAATTCATGGAGCGCGCACACGGCCTTATTTTCCCCAACCCGAGAGTCAGTTGGTTCTACGGCGTGTGGACAACACTTATAACAGTGCGTGCGCACAAGCTTTTTCCGTAGAAGAATCTTTAGTTTCTTTTCGCGATTCAAACTTTTTTGGAAACCAAATTAAACGGGATTTTGACCTATTTTTCGGCTCTTATAAATAGAAAACGAGGGATACACATAAGGAGAACCTCTATAGACCTAAAAATCTCTATATTATACATATTTTGGAGGCAAAGAACATGGCTAAGAACGTGGAATCAAGGCAAATTGCATAGGATATTGAAGATTTTTCATCCGGATTCAAGATTCACATCAAGAACGTGGAAAATTTCCAATTCTTCATTATTTCTTCTTTCCGGGTGATGATTTTCCAATTATTCCTTTGTAATTTAATTTTAAATATGTTAGACTAGTTTTTCATTGTATTGGATAAATGTTTGAACCCTAGTTTCATTTATTTTAATTCAAGATATCAATTTAGGATTTTTGTGTTATTAGTTGATTGATTTTACATACCCATTGCACTACTTATTGCTTGATCACCAATTAAGTAGTTAGTTGCTTGTTGTAGTGTAGGAATACTCACAATAAGTCTAGAACGCGGTAAAATCAACATGTGTAGTTAGAATTAGGAATAATCTCTTTCACGCATGCAATCTTATTGATAATCTAAACCAAATGCATGACTTTCATATGAATTCGGACTAGAAATATGATCGTCTCGTGTTAGTAATAGGTTGGTGTATCTTGGGAAAGAATATTTAACATATTAGCTTTATCAATTGTAAAAAATGCATGAATGTACTAGATTAATTATTGAAAATTGAAATAGATGAAAATAGGGGGACTCATGATTCCAATACAAACATTCACGTATTATATAAATACTTTATTTGTTTGGTTAGTTTAGGATTAGTATAGAAATCATACAAACCATCTATTTTGATATGACCACAATTCGAATTTAATAGTAGCTATTAAACTACAGATTAGACCTTATTCCTCGTGGGAACGATACTCTTAACTCACAAATCTTATTACTTGTACAACGATCCCGTACGCTTGCGAGTTTCACGCGAACACCTTTAACCACATTCTCCAGAAAATCACCATTACAAAACTCATTTTTTATGGAAAATGGGGCTCTAACAGCTCCTGAATCTCTTATTGAATGACCATAATGAACATTGTTACACCACAATTCATTATAAGCAAATAAAGAAGTTAAAGTTTCTTCTTCCATGCATCATCGTCAATGGAAACAAGAAGCTGACCTCAATTGGGAATCATCGTAGATAGGTTGGAGCTCTCACTGATTACAAGTTATAAAATTGTTAAAGTGAATTGTCACGCTCCAAAAATATTGACTAAATGTTAGAATATCTTGTGCCACAGAGATTCTTAAATTTTTAATAGATAGTAATTTACTATAGTATTAAATCCGTGAATGACTAATGCACCATTGGAATCTCTTAAATAAAGTTGTCGAGGAATATAATTGCTAATAATGACAAGGGAAGAAAGCAACAAGTTTGAGAGGAAATGTGGAAAGTGGAGAAGAGGGAGACGTGAATTTCCTTGAATCACTCCTAATTGTTATAGTTTTTAAATGTTGGATTAGTGCAATTTTTTTATAGCGCCACGTACTTCACATACCTGATACACGTGCGAGAAGAATCATTTTCCAGGCTGGTTATGTTTAGTCACCACCTAAATTTGGTCCAATAGACTAACCCGCATTCCATGCAACACTTGGTTCTAGGAACATTTTTAGCGTGTCCATCAAGATTTTTATAATGTATTACATAATATCACATGATACTCTATCATTTGCTAATTTAAAATACAATCGATTTTTTCATTCAATTTTTTTTTCCTCTACATCATATTATGTACATTTTTATGTAAAAGTAGCAAAATCCAATTAATATATACATAATGAATATATATTTATACTTTTAGTAATAATAATAATAATAATTGCTGAACCTCTACTGGGATAGGTCATTTGACTTTCAACTAAGCAAGATACTATGCAAGCACATATTTTTCGAGACTATAAAACTATCTACCAGATCATTAACCGCCTTTTACTTTGAGGTTTTTTAGTACGCATTAATTCAATGTCTCATCGACAACAATCTCCGATGCAAAATAACTTCATACAGACTTATCACCTTTCCTCTTCGAGGTTATATGCAGGGGACCTAACCCTTAGCCTCATTGGATGAACATCCGCAGTTCTAGATGGTTAGAGTCTAAAGTCTGCTGCTCCATTCTAGTTGTAGTATGATATTTTTAAGGCAGGTGCAATTTGATGACATCTCTGCAATGATTACTAAGGTTCAAATCCTTTCTTTCTCTCCTTGGACAGCGTGTGGGGGTCACAAACCTATGGTACCTAAAATGCGGGATGGTAACGGAGATGGGTTTGATCAATGAGTTATTAGAATGAGGTCATTTGTCAAGGAGCTTCAATTCATCTCATTTGCACATAAATACTGAGTAAAATTTGGAGGTAATCAAGAAATTGATATTCTAACACTTAGAAATATAAACCCTGACTCCCATTTTTCTTCTCCATTTGTATCTATATGAAAAAACGCATAGTTCGACCCTAACAATACATAGAGATGAGTGAATAGGTATTATATGCGAAATTAAAATAATTAACGAATTAAATAACAATAAATCAAATTTTTTTATTCTTTTCTAGATGATTAAACATGCAAATCAGTTTTAATCCTATGTTTGAATACCGCAGTGTATATAATATAAACAGTAAATAACGCAATAACTAACATGGTATGATCACGGAGAAACCCAACACGGAAAAACTCAGGGCACTTTGTCAGACAATTCACTATAAACGATTCAAACAACTTACAATTTATCCGACTCGACGACACGTACTATCTGATCTCCTGACTGCAATTTCTATACCTCTCCGCAAATTTCGTGCTCCTCTACATCAATCCTTAGTTGCAATTCGTTAAAGCTCTCGGTGGAATCTGATACCCTGCAGCACTCCTAACCTTGTAGAATCGTCTATCTCCCATGGATCAAAGAAGAACACCTTGTTCTTCATAGATTGGAACTCCAGTCAACTTCCCTCGATCTTCAGAACTCTGTCAGATGTGGAGGAAAGACATGTTTGATATTTGGATTATGTAGATGATTTTTTCTCACCAAAACAATCTCACAAGACGAAGGTTGAAAGATAAAATAGAATGTATCTCTCATAGATAAAGCTCTTTCAATGTTCAACCTTGTGAAATCATGTTCAGAAGTGTTTTGGTATTTATAGGCAAGTTAGGAAAGTAATGGGTCGAGGAAAAAGTCTTTAAATCGCGAAATAAAAATTTTCCCGCTAACCTCGTCACTCAAGCGAAGAAGGGACGACAATCGACGACAAAGGTTTTGTTTTTTATGCTCGATTTAATCCTTGGCGACAATCTAGTGAAAATCCGCGTCGTATTTTCCTTATTTTGTCATTCTCGAACCGTAGACCTAAAAACCTAAAATTTATGTATTTTCACATTGCTCCTTGACTTTTTACACAAATTACAATTAAATCCTTTTTGTTTACAGAATTGCCAATTACAACATTAAAAACCTAACAAACTCCCATTTGACATTCCGTGACAAAACTACTAACTAAAGTCAAGGTAGCAATCAAAAGTAAATTACAGACCAAAAAACCTATGACAAATCTAACTAACTTGAACAAAATCTGCATTTCAATCAGCATCTATTTCATGAAACAAACAACTCAACACCAATGTAAAATGTGTGGAAAATAGTATAAATAAAGCAGTTCAAGTAATTCACATAATTTAGGCAACTTAAGTATCATATAACATTTTTCAGTCTCAAACATGCATGCTAAATTAAGATATAGTACCAATGCAACCCAACATACCAAGAAGACACATTGATACTACTCTAAAATAAAACGCCAAACTTAATTTAGCAGAGCTGAAATAAAAATATAAAATGCCTTTGAGTTTGATCAATGATAATGATGTTGAAATCAAACAAGTTAATGTAATATGCAGCGCAAAATACAATGTGTAGTGCATGCAATAAGCTTTCTTTCTATTTGATAAACACTTTTATTTAGTTTTTTACTCTCCCTTTTTGTCACAAAATGACAAGGAATAAAGAATAACATACAACATCTTAATAATGTAGGTGTAAGTAGTCATAATTATATGCAGTGAACAATAAACTTTTCCACAAATCTAACTCAAATTACCCATGGAATAAATGATATAAGTGACCCATATATGTTAAGTGTCACTAATCATCTGGTAATAGGACTCCAAACCTTAATTTTGTGAGAAAGAACTTACAAAACATCACTGCTTGAAGTATATTCCTCTACTTCTGAAAGTCAAACTAGTAAATCACATTAGAATCTATATATGAAAGCTCATTTTTATGGAGAATATCTTTTCTCCTCCTGACTTTTAGTATAAAACAATTATCTTATATCACAACAGTAAACAAGAATGTTCATATATATTGTTTTCATCTTAAGTGCAAACTTTTTTTTCATTAAGCGACTAACATGACCCATTTAACGAGCTTTAGGTCTGTTAACTCAAGTCAATTGATCATAGACATCAGGTTATGAGAAATACCACATGCTTAATTACTCAAATCAAGCAGGCTTCAAAAAGTAGCATAAGATATCGAGATCCTTTAATTTTTTTTTTCATGTATTTATTATTACAGTGATAATTTAGAGCTTAGGTCTAAATAGGTTAGTCAATTCATGTTCAAGCTCACCTTACTAACATATGACTACTATCTCAAATCTCACACACGCGGTAGAGTCTCACTTTCAAGTTCATAGTATGTGTAGTGCAGATGGTATTAAATACTCCAAAAGTATCCTAAGCTAACAATGGAAATTATATTACAGCTTACTAAATAAACTCAAGCTTGATTATGACCAAAAAAATCAAGTGTATTGTATATCATGATGTAAAACAATTTCTGTATAAAAACTTTTTGTTCTCCCTTTTTTAAAAAATAAAATTTAAATAATAACAATGACAAATTATTTTTGTACGTTTTTTCAATTAAAACATGAATATACCAAACACACAAAACAAAATAGAATTCACACAAACAAAACATGAAAACAGAAAGTAGAAATGCATGAGAACAAATAAATGAATAAACATGATGCATGCACTTAAACACTGAATCATGGCTCAATTTGTATGCCCTTACCTTTAAGAGCATGATCATTTTCATGACCTTCCAAATCGCTCCTTTTAACCCAAACCTTGTTAGAAGTAGAAGTTACGAATGAATCGAGTCATCATTTCAGTAAATTGGCTAACTTGATTGGTAAGAAAGTTAACCTTGCTAGTGAAGTCTTGACTTTTACTTCTATTCAAAAAATTACGACACATAGGTCTAATGTGTCCTAGTGCACCACAGTGGTGGCAAGTGAGAATGAAACTAGGTTCAAACCTACTCGGTGGGTGTTGTCGATATGTAGGACAATTGACCCTATGCTATCTGGTAGGTCTCAATTCTAAGGCATGCTTTCCTTTGGGTTTAGGATAAACAATTTCACGAGCTTTGTTAGTGGTAGGGACAAATGTGGTCCTAGATGTACTAGCAGTAGTATCAGACCATGCCAATTACCAGCAGGTTTGTTCATCCCCAACATATTCTCCAGCTTCGGCGAGCCACTCATAAATGATTAGAGTTGAGTATTCGATTTATCAAGATCATTAGTTAATGATATAACTTTAGCTTCCAAGTTTTCATTAACCAGCTTCAACTTACTTAACTTTTTAGTCGAGTCCTGAAGGTTACCTAACAGCTTTTCTTTTTCACGTTCAAGTTCATTAACCTTTTTCAAGATGACTTATTGACCTTCTTAATTTTGAGACTCTCCTCAAACAATTCACGATAAGACTCGTGAATGTCGGTCTCATTCTTTCATATTGTTGATCCTCATCATCCCTTTCCATTTTCTCAATCTCCCAATCAGATTTGATTACAGCAATTGAGGTGAATGCCATATAATTTTATTCATCTTCACCACCAGATGTCTCGGTTTGAGAACTGGAATCTGACTCCTTATTACTCATGGTCACAACTAAAGCCTTACAACATTCTTTACCTTAACTCCTCTTCAGATTAAGACATTCACTTCTAGTGTGACTACACCCCTTGCACTTATGGCATTGTATAGATTGAGATTTCTTAACGGGAGTCATAGAGTATTTTTCTCACGTCTACATCTTAAGAGTTTATTCGGGACCTCAATTTTTCGCTCCTGAGGCTTTCTCATATTCTTCATCACATTCTGAAATTTTTTAATGAAATAAGCTATTTTGTTGTCCTTAAGAGTCTCAATATCAGTGAACTCGCTCTCATCTTCTCTAATGGTGTTCATGGAGATAGATTTAACCTTTTTAATTTGTGAGACGGTGAGTTCATAAGTTTGAAATGATCCTACGAGTTCTTCAATTTTAACAGCATCTAAGTCCTTAGTTTCTTCTATCGCAGTAACCTTAGGTCTAAACCTTTCGGGCATGGATCCAAGGACTTTTCTAACAATTTTAGACTCGGGGATCTTTTCATCTAAGTTAAAGCTAGAGTTCACTATGTCATTTAGCTTCGCATAAAATTCATCGAACGATTCATCGTCCTTTATTCTAACCTCTTCAAACTTAGTTGTTAACATCTACAATTTTGAATTTTTAACCATTTTAGTTCTCTCGTATGTGGTTTCTAAGATATCCAAAACCTTTTTAGCAGTTTCACACATTGAGACTCTCCTAAATTGCTCAGCAGACACAGCCATGACCAGGGCATAAATGCCCTTACTATTCCAATCACACTCATCCAAATTAGTTTTAGACCACAGTAAGATATCAGCGGGTATAACTACACCAGCAACAATTGTTGTAAGTGGAGCTCACCCATTTTGAACGCTAATCTAAATATGTTCATCCAAAGCCTTAAGAAAAGCTCTCATTCAAACTTTTCAGTAGACATAATTGCTTCCGTCAAAGAACAGAGGCACATACAGTGACTGATTCATCTAGAATAATGAAATAAGGGTCATGAATCGATTTTAGGCTCTGATGCCAATTAAAAAATGTGTAGTTTGACCTTAACAATACCTAGAGAGTGGTGAATATGTATTATATGTGAAATTAAAATAATTAACGGATTAAATAGCAAGAATTCATTTTTTTATTCTTTTCTAGATGATTAAACATGAAAGTCAGTTTTAATCCTATGTTTGAATACCATAGTGTATAATATAAACAGTAAATAACGTGATAACTAACACGGTATGATCATAAAGAAACCTAACAAGGAAAAACTCAGGGCATTTTGTCAAACATCTACTATAAACGATTCAAACAACTTATAGTCTATCAGACTCGACGACACGTACTATTTGATCACCTGATTGTAATTCTTACACCTCTCCAGAAATGTCGTGCTCCCTTGCACTAATACTTAGCTACAATCTTAACTTTTTTGTGTTGCAAACTTATTTCAATTATCTACGTTCCTATTTGCGTTTGGTTTGTTTCATTATCATTTGTGTGATCATTAGTTAAAATCTTGTGTATATAACGAAAAGGTTTTAAAAAAACCAACTCACCCCCTTTTGGTTAGCCAATCTTGGGCTTTCAATTGGTATCAAAGCTCGGTACTCACTTGTTTAAGATTTCACAATTTTGAGTTATGACTAACACCGATTTTCAAAATCTTGAGGGACATTCTACAAATCGACCTCCTTTTTTTGATGGCACACATTATAATTATTGGAAGGCTAGAATGCTGATTTATGTTCAATCTATTGATTATAACATTTGGGAAATCATTGAATATGGTCCATATGTGCCCACAAAGACTATTAAAATAGATGGCAAGCCCGATCAAATTATTCCAAAATCTAGAGAAGAATATGATGATGAAGATAGGAGAAAACTATCATTAAATGCTAAGACCAAAAATTTTCTTTATTGTGCTCTAGATAGAAATGAATTCAATAGAATTAGTACATGTGATTCGGCTCATAAAATTTGGCATGCTCTAGAAATTACTCATGTTGGAATAAACAGGGTTAAGGAAACAAAAATAAATGTTGGTTAAAGAATTTAAAAACTTCTTTATGAAACAAGATGAGCCTATTTTTGATAAGATTACTCATTTTACCAACATTGTGAATAGCCTAAAAGGCTTTGATCGAAAATATTCTAATGATGAACTTGTGAGCAAAATTCTTAGACCACTCTCGAAAGAATGGACTCCCATACAGATGCTCATAGAAAATACAAAGGATGTGAATTCATATCCTTTAGAAGAATTTTATGAAACTTTAATGACTAATGAGCTCAACAATGTTGAAATCAAAGAAAAGACAAGGAAGATCAAAGATGAATAAAAAAAAGTTCCCAAGAGACAAATAGTCCCAAAATTGGCAATTGATGAAGAACCATCAACAAGCAACATGAGAGATGAAGAGCTCGATGATCTAGTACTTCTTGTTAAGAAATGGAGAGGGTTTCGAAACAACAAGAAGTTTCAAAGATAATAAAGGAGAAGAGAAGAACAAAAAAATCATTCCCTATGAATGTGACAACCTGGCACAAAAGAACCAAGTGCCCAAACAAAAGAAAAAACTCCAAGAAAAAGGTATTTCAAGTTACTTGGGATGAAAGCGATGATGAAGATCAAAATGAAAGCGTGACCAAAATGAAATCGCTAACATGTGTTTCATGGCCATCGAAAATAAGGTACCAAGCAAACTCAAAAGCAAATGATTTTTGGATAGTGGATATTCAAAGCACATGAACGGAGATTGATCATTACTTTCAAATTTCAAAATAAATGATGATGGTCATATAACTTTTGGAGACAATGCAAAGGGGAAGATAATTGGAATTGGCAATATCGGTAATCGCCTATCCCCTTCTATTGAAAATGTGTTGTTAGTCGATAACCTCAAGCACAATTCACTAAGTATTAGTCAATTGTGTGATAAATGTTATAATATAAAATTCAATTCTTCCAAATGCTTAATTAAGGATGCTACATCGAAAGAGGTGATTTTTATAGGAAGCCGAAACAAGGATATTTATATCATTAATATTGAGTATGAAAACAATGAACATTGCCTACTTGGATTAAAAGATGAAACTTTGCTTTGGCATAGAAGACTTGGTCATATAAACATGGACCTTATTTCGGAAATTTCTAAAAATTGTTTTGTTAAAGGATTGCCAAACTTGAAATTTGAAAATGACAAAATTTGTGATGCTTGTCAACTTGGAAAACAAGTCAAAAGTTCTTTTAAACCAAAAATATTTTCTTCAACAACAAAACCATTGCAACTTCTGCACATGGATCTTTTTGGACCATCAAGAACGGCTAGCTTAGGTGGTAAATACTATGTTTTTGTTATCGTTGATAATTTCTCTAGATTTACATGGGTAATATTTTTAAGTGCAAATGATGAAGCCTTGAAGGCTTTTAAACATTTTTGCAAGAAAGTGGAAAATGAAAAAGATCACACTATTACTATGATTATAAGTGACCATGGTGGAGAATTTGACAATCTTGCATTTGATGATTTTTGTAACAATAATGGATTTGAACATAATTTCTAGGCCCTTAGAACTCCTCAACATAATAGTGTAGTAGAGAGGAAGAATCGCACATTACATGAAATGGCATGAACCATGCTAAATGAAAATAAATTGCCAAAATATTTTTTGGCCGAGGTCGTGAATACCGCATGTTATATCATAAATAGAGTTTTGGTTAGTCGCAAGAAAACCAAAACTCCATATGAGCTTTGGAAAAATAGAACTCCCAGCGTTAGCTATTTCAAAGTTTTCGGTTGCAAATGTTTTATTTTAAATACAAAAGATAATTTGGGAAAGTTTGATTCAAAATCCGATATTGGAATTTTTTTTTGGCTATTTATCGACTAGCAAGCATATAGAGTTTTTAACAAAAGAACACTAGTCTTTGAAGAATCTATGTATGTTACTTTTGATGAAACAATCTACTTGATCGAGAGAAAGGTATTGATGATGATGTAGGTTTGGAGACTCTTTTTGAACAAATGACTATCCAAAACAAAAGAGCACCAAATGAAGAACAATCAAAAGAATCTAACGATCAAGAAAGAGAAGAAATGCCAACCGAAGCTCAAGGAAACTCTACATTCCAAAAGAATGGAAGTTTGTCTCATCTCATCCAAAGGAGCTGATAATCGTCGATCCATCAAAAGGTATCACTACTAGAACTTCTCTTAAAATAGAAATCTCGGGTCTTCTCCTCCCACTGTGCCCCATTTTTTACTTTTAAGGTTTGATACTGAATACTCTGCTTACAAACAAAAGGAAGAGGCTACTGAAGAATGGCAAGCATTATGGATGCAGTAGGAGATCTTGTTCCCAATTCACCTCTCCTCATGGCATCATGGAAACACATATCAACTAATTGTCATAATGAGAATTTGGCCTTCCTCAAATGCAAGAAGGCTGATGGAAATCCCGAGAAGTGTCTTGACAAAGGCCAACAAGTTACTCGATGTGTGCTTAGCCTCCTAAAAGATCTCCACCAAAGGTGCAACAAAGAGCTGGATTCTTATGCTAGGTGCATGTATTACCACACGAATGAGTTTGAAATGTGTCGTAAAGAACAAATAGAGTTTGAGAAAGCATGCCCATTTGATTGAATAACGAGTATACCCTCCAATCGTATGAGCAGAATAAATTCACCACATCTGCAACAAGTGGATTCTTCTTTTGAATGATCTGTTTCTGATTTGTATTCCACCCTTCTAAATGATGAGATTTTTATGGATTTGCATTTAAATGCCAAAGACATGCCAGCTCGTCTCCAATATTGAGTGTTCATTTTTGAGTGTTTTACCATGACATTTTATTTGTCTCGATGAGTTGATACCTGCATTATGTTTTATTGGAATAATTCCCAAAAAAAATACTAGAACTTCTCTTAGAAATCATCTTAATAGTTGTGCATTCATTTCCCAAATTGAACCCTAAAATTTTAAGGAAGCGGAATTTGATGTGTTTTAGATTCTAGCGATGCAAGAAGAACTTAATCAATTTGAAAGGAACCATGTTTGGGACTTAGTCACTAGACCAACAAATCAAACCGTTATTGGTACCAAATGTGTTTTTCGAAACAAAAGAGATGAAAATAGAATCATTGTGCATAACAAGGCTAGATTAGTGGCCCAATGTTACAATCAAGAAGAAGGTATTGATTATGAAGAAACATTTGCACCCGTAACTTGGTTAGAATCCATTTGCATGCTTCTTGCATTTGCATGTTACAAAAACCTTACTCTTTATCAAATGGATGTTAAAAGAGCATTTTTAAATGGATTCATTCAAAAAAAAAATCTATCTTGAACAACCACCTGGCTTTGCAAATCATAAATTTCCAAATCATGTTTTCAAACTTCGAAAAGCTCTTTACGGACTAAAGCAAGCTCCTAGAGCTTGGTATGAATGTTTGAGCAAATTTCTACTTTCAAATGGCTTTTCAATTGAAAAAGTGGACACTAATATTTTTATCAAAACCAAAAAAGAGATATGCTCGTTGTTCAAATCTATGTTGATGACATTATTTTTTGTGCAACAAATATTCGACTTTGTAAAGAATTTTCTAAAAATATGAGCATGGGATTTGAAATGAGTATGATGGGTGAACTCAAATTCTTCCTTGGACTTCAAATGAAACATGTGATGACATTTTTATAAATCTAAGTAAGTATATATTAGACATGTTAAAGAGATTTGAGATGAATAATCTAAAACAGATGAATACTTCGATGAGCACTTCCATAGAACTTGATAAAGATGATCAAGGCATTTCCGTCGACATCACCAAATATCGAGATATGATCGGATCCCTTCTTTATTTAACCGCAAGTAGACCCGATATTATCTTTAATGTATGCTTATGTGCTCAATTTCAATTAAATCCTAAAGAATCCCACCTCAAAGCCGTAAAAAGAATTTTTCCATATCTTTGTGGGGCTCAAAACTTAGGACTTTGGTATCCTAAACGAACTCACTTTGATTTACGTAGTTACTCAGATGTCGATTGGATCGGTTGTTAAGTTGATCGGAAAAGCACTAGTGATACTTGTCACTTTCTCGGGTTTGCTTTAGTTTCTTGGTTTAGTAAGAAACAAAACTCTGTTGCCTTTTCTACGATCGATGCCGAATATATTTCCACCACAAGTTGTTGTGCTCAAGTGCTATGGATGAACCAAACCCATAGCGACTTTCACATATCCTATGATCATATTCCTATCATGTGTGACAATACAAGTGCCATAAACTTATCCAAAAATCCCGTTTTACATTGTCGAACGAAGCATATCGAGATACGACATCACTTTCTTAGAGATCATGTTCAAACGGCAATATTTCACTTGAATTTGTTGACACCGAAAATCAATTGACCGATATTTTCACCAAACCCCTTGCACTCGATCGTTTCTCAACCATAAGACGAAGTTTGGGTCTTATTGAACTAAAATGATTTTCAAAATTGTAAGTTTCTCTATATATATATTTTTTCTATCTCAAAAATAATTTTCACAATTATATTTAGTTTATCCTACTATATTTTCTTATATTCAATTTAAAAAGAAAATGTAGTAGACGTTCGGTATCCAGCGTCCGGTAATACAACATTTTTTTTCTTGCACCTTATAGCGAACGTCTGGTATCGTTCTTTTTCAATTTTTAATCGCGATTTCTTTCCCTTTCTTCTCAAATCCCTTTTCCACCATCACTATATCTCTCAACAAAATCTTCAAAATCACTCTCAAATCTCCTCTATATACGTTAATTTTCATCAAACTATTGCACTCCAAGATCACAATTTTTGGCTTTTCATCATTTTTCAATTCTCAGTCCGAACCCTAGAATTCGATTTTTACTTCTCTCCTCGTTTTCGTTCAAATTTCAACTTTTAATCCATTATACTACTCCATTACATAGTTTTTCTACACTCTTAATCATCCATTCAAAGATTCCTATCCAAAGTTTCTAAAATCCTTTCTTTTAAGCCATTCTACTCGAAAATCCCCAAATTTTCTTCAAATGTCAACTTCCCGAGGCAAAGACAAGAGACTTAAGCAAACAGTTAGGCGCTAACCTCCATCACCATCTTCCGAGGAAGACGACTTTGATCTCGAACCCAAAACACCGACGAATCCCCTTGCCAAGTCACCCATTCTATTAGGTAAAAATGTCGACTTTGTCTCTTTCTCATTAGATGAACTATCATTTAGGATTGATGAATATATCACAAATATGGGTTGGACCTCCATTTGCACGATTCACGAAAATGCATATCCAGGTTTAATTCGAACATTCTATAACAAAATGACCGTTAATCCTCGCACGGGAGACATTTCATGTTTTATAAAAAATGTTCGTATCACTCTTTCACAACCACTCATTCAGACTATCCTTGAACTCGACCATTGTGACACTCAAGTTTTTGTGCATAAAACCCACCCTACGGTGGAAGGATACAATACAACCCTACCGACGTGTGTCGCTGTGTCACGTTATGGATGGACTCTTTCGCCACGATTGTTGATGTGATTATTGAGGAGCTTCATCACTTGCGAGCGCAGCAGGACATGATCCTAGCATGGCAGGCTACCATGTAGGATCAGATGATTGCTTTCTTCACCGATATGTTTGCCCGATTTCTACACCCTCCTCATTCGGCTCCGTAGTTCCTTCCTTGATGTATTAAACTTTTTTTGAAACTATGGTTGACCTTTTGATTATGTATTAAACTTTGTCATGTTTATGAGATATCTATCTGTTATGTGTGTTGTTATTGCCTATTTTTACATAATTGCGCACTTTTTGCTTAGGCCAAAGGGGGAAGAAAGAAGGAGATTTGCATTATTATATTTAAATAGGGGAAATGTATGCTAAATAGATAGGGGAAATATGTGTATGCAACTTTATTAACTATCAATTTTTCTGTTTTGAATTATATTGCAAATAATTGTATTTGTCATAATCGAAAAAGGGAAAATTGTTGACATATGGTTGACTTCTCGTTTTGATTATCACAAACAAGTTATATTTATTACTAACAAATTGATTTCAAGTGTCCATAGTGATCATTGCACATGAATAAAATTGATGACACGAAGTTCGAGGCCAAGAAAATTTGCATGCGATCATTCAATTGAAGAATGATATGGTAAAACTCGCCAAAAGGACATCTCAACGCAAATTATGACACAAGTCGAAGTACCAATCAAGCAATACACGTCAAATCATTCAAACTAAGTACTTAGACATTTTACGACTACATTTAAAGGTAAAACATTTTAATAATTGGCAATATATCGTGACAAGTTCAAAGTTTTGATTTTACAATCCAAAACTCACGACAAAATGTTTTGCTTGAAAAATATGTTTTTCAAATGTAAAAATTCGCAATATATATTATTAAATATGACAAATGCTTTAAAAAAACATCTTAAAAATGTCCCTCCAACACTTACATTTGACAAATTTAAAAATGAGGACATTCCGAGTCAAAGAGGTCATACCGGACGTCCGGAACGCATACTGGACATCTGGTATGACAAATTTTTGGCTACAACGGTCATTTTTCAATGGTCCAATATTTTGACAAAAAATAATGGCTAATTGACCGTCCGGTAATGTGCGTTTGTTAGGACAGAGTTTTTGACCGTTTGAGAGCTATAAATATCTCATTATTCCTCCACTTGAACCAACCATTCTTAAGCATTATAGCGAGGCTTTAATTCATCCCAACTAATTTATTCTCCTTCTTTAAGAAGATAAAAAACATTAAATTCTTGAAAAACTTTTGAGTGATTATTTTTGTGAAGTTCTTTAGTCCTTCAAGAAGTTTTTCATATCAACACTTTGATCTAAACTCACTGCCATCTATTGAAGTATTTACCTCTTCTCTTCTTGTTATCAATCTTGATTCTATCATTCGATAAGAAGAGAAGATTTTGCTTGTAAAATTCGTTTTGAATTGTGGGTCCGGTTGAGGTCCCGAAAAGCTTAACATTGTAAAAGGATCGGTGCTCCTTGGTTGTAAGTTATTGGAAGCATTGTAAAAGGTTGGGTGCACCACAAGTCAATCAACATAGTGAAAAAGACCCAACTCGTGACGGAGAGCTTGGTAACAGGGGACGTAGATCTTTACGTTAGATCGAACCTCCATATTATATCGTTTGCACTCTTTAACTCTTTTACTTAACATTTTTTTGTTGCAAACTTATTTCAATTATCTACGTACCTGTTTGTGTTTGGTTTGTTTCATTATCATTTGTGTGATAATTAGGTTAAAATATTGTGTAGTTGACGAATTTTTTTTAAAAAAACCAATTCACCCCCCTTTTGGTTAGTCAATCTTGGGCTTTCAAAATATTCAGTGTTGTACATATTGTGAGCCTCCTAAAACTGCGAATAGACAACAAGTTATCTAAATGGTGATCAAACATTCAAACAACACAATGTAGATGCATAAATAATTAAGAAACTCAAGAAATGACTAAATTAACGGGTCTTGAATTAAAACAAACAACTAATAAGGTTCATCTCCATCCAATATAATGAAAAACTTAGCTTTAAATTCTTATAATGAAATTACACAAAAATAATTGGAAACACATCACCCAAAAATAAGAAAGATGGAATAAGTAAGAGAAATTCACTTTCTTGGCTCAAATCTTGAAACCATGCTATGAATCTTCAAAGTCGTTGTATGATTCACCTTGAATTGATATATAGACTTATTTTTTTCTTTCAAAATATGTAGGATATGATGAAGTTTAGGTCGAATCGAGGATCCCCACGTCCTGATCAAGTTTTGTATTTAAATGTTGCAAAAAAGATTGTATTTAATTGTTACAAAAAAAAAAAACAATAAGAAAATTGAATTTTCATATTTTTACACTGAGGCACGTGCCTAGATTGTTTGAGGCGTCCATTTTTTGGTTGAGGCGCATGTCTCTCCTACAGGTGAGGGTGCAAACCTTGGTCTCTTTGATGAGTACCATTTAGTATTTTTGTCATAAAACTATCTTCCAATATCCGATTGAGATGATTCACAATGAGGTTAAAAGGCTCAAATTCTTCTAGAAATATCATTTTTCCAATTTGAATGTTTACTATGCCAAAAAAGGTCTCAATTTGCCGCTGAAAATCTAAAGCATCTCTTTCGGCTAAAAATTGGTGTTCGATAATATTTTGATTATATTTCATTTATTTGACTTATTTTCTCTTCCAATTGAGACCTAAAACTCTCAAATGTTCATCGTGAGGTCCATCACAAGTTTTGATTATTTGCACTTTGGTCCCCAAATTTTTGATCTTTTACAATTAAGCCCATTTTCACCATTTTCTCAACTTCTTCATCAAATCATGAGTTTTACTAATTAAACACAATACACAAAAAACTAGGTAATATTTCATCAAAGGAACTACAAAATGTCATTATTTAAATTCCACTAAAAGTGTATAAAATGCATTTATCAAACCATCAAACTTGAACATTCGTTGGTCCTAAAAAAAAAAAAAAAAAACTATATCCTCACTTGAAAGAAACACTCAAACATGCAAAAGGTTTGGCTCTGTAACCTGGCTTTTTATTTCATGATTGAAATCATAATATTAATCTATAAATAGCTTAAAGGTTACATTACCAAAATAAAAATATATTTTTCCAAGACAAAACTGATGTGTATGTGTGTGAAGAATTAAATAGAATATCATAAATTCACAAGTAATTTTATTCTCAACCTTTAATGGTCAAATTTGTTCTTTCATCACTGGTAAATTCACACACAACCCGAACTTATTCTTTTTGTCATTTTCAAGTGTTTGATTTAAAGTTGACTCATTATTCTTGTCATCACCTCTCTATTTTAAAAAGATATCACGAATTGAAAGTCAATACTTCAACAAATAAGAATTCTCTAATTATTTTGATCACTTCAATCTTCAAGACTCAAATAGACTAATAGTCTCTTATCAAAAGTTAATTTTCTCAAATAAGTATTTGGGGCTTAACCAAGGCATATGGTCATCTTCTGTTTCATGCATCTATTTTTTTTTTTGTTGATTCTTTCTATTAAACTTTCTAAATGACCCATGTAGCGAGCTTTTGACCGATGAGTCCCAAATCAGATGACTTTAGGGCAACATGCTTTAGACACCCATACAAGCTTAATAACTCGAGTTATAAAAACTACAAAGAGAAGCTTTCAAAAAAATTAAATAAATAATGCATTAATTAGTGGAATGTCCCTCATCAAATATCCATTCAAAAAAATCAACCTCTAACTTGAGATATTCACCTAATTTTATCCCATTGATCTTAAACAATCCCTACATGATATTTCACACATAGAATTCTCATTCATATTCATATCTTCTTGCAACGGTAAAATCACCCCCAAACTATGCTAAATTGGTCAAAAGATGTATAATAAAGTAGTTTAGATTGAGCACCTAAGGTCCACTTTGTCAACCTATCCAGATACGAATAACCTCTTTCAGTCATAATATCTGACTTAATTCACGCGCATAAGTAATATCAAGTTTCACATAGAAAGCATCAATCAATCTAATCATGCAATCCATTCACAGTCTATAAATCAATATATGTTCTCAAATAAATTCATAGTTGCCAGCTAGGCCATCTAACCTATATAAGCTCACAAATAAAACAAGAAAGTATTTTTTTCCCAATTTTTTCAAATTTCTCGATATTTTTGTATTTTTCTCATGATAAAGCACTCACAATAACACACAAAATAAAAAACTCAATATTGTTCACCTCTAAACTTAAAATAGACATTGTTCTCAATGTTTTAAAGTATAAGTAGGCATATAAAGGAGCGGGGAAGAATATGAAGAAAATACGCCCCAAATTTATTAGAAGGTGATGAATATCATAGCATGAAGTGCAAGAGCTGGTATGTCATATTCATCATGTTGCCCCTTTGATCAATGTTGGTTTGAGTGTTCCGTGATATCATGTTCCTGAAAAATCAAGTATTAGAGATCAAATAACATGGAACATGTATTACATAGTCCAAACATCTCATAAATCAATAATAAATTCACAAGCCTAAAGGGCATGGATGGTGGTACCTATAAAAACAAAATTAAACTCCTATCCTAAATCTAAAAAGCAAAATAAATAAAAAGAAAAAAAATTGGCTTGTCTTTCAATAAGTGCTTATTTATAGTCATTAACTTGACTTTGGTAATCTGCATCATGGAATGTTGAAGAAAGCTTTTGATGCCTTGCTCAATTTTTTTTTTTTTTTTTACTTTGCTCCACTCTTCGTTGATTCATCAAATTTTGACATTGCCTCCTCCATGGTGATATGACTTGTCTATTCCATCAAACTCGAAATCAATTATGTGGACTTCTTCCTATTTCCCTAACTTAATCATAAATTCAATTATTGGACAATTGATGAAATCGTAAGAACGTCTTCATTGATTGCCACTTCTTCGCTTGGTCTATTTGTTATTAATCTTTCATCCTCTTTATGCTCTTATTTAATAATTGATATCTCATCGGGTTGAATGATCAACTTATAGTCTAAATCCACGGGCAATGGTAATTCTTTCCTTTGAATCTTTTCACATGAATTGTATCCACACCTTTTAAATTCATACCAAAATATGGAATCTACTGAATGTATTTTGCTTTCACCTAACATGACAAGTTCATGATAATTGTAAGTGCCTCCTCATTCCATAAGGGAGGACCAACTCCCTTAAGACTAATATCATCTTCTACATATGGAGATGTATACTTCTCCTTAAGCATGTCGTCTTCATCGAAGTTGTCAATTGCCTATTTTCGATATCTTAAATATTTTTTAAACCACACAAGCTTGGACAAAATGGGATTAGGGCATGTATATAAACATTGTAATGCATCTAATTACAAAGCTCACAATTTATATCTTCACCAAGCAAATCCTCATCATCCTCATCGAGATTACTCATTACAAAAATATTTTAATCGGTTGGCATTATTGAAACCATGCATATACTGCCAAATAGTAGCTGGAAGAATATCAAGCAAGAGGAATTATGGTGGATAGCCAAAATTAATGAAAGAATAATCGAATTCAATATCAACTACTAAACTAGAATAAAAAAATTTATTTTCCGACAACGATGCCAAAAACTTATTTGGTAAAATTCTGCAAGTGTACGGGATTGTTGACAAGTAATAGATAAAGTGAGTTTAGAGTTATCGTCTCACGAAGAATAATCTTTAATTTCAGTCTACTGTTATTATCAAGTTCGATAAAGAGTAACATCAAAAGAGATTCGTTGTGATTTTCTATTCTAATTTTAACCAAGAAATCAATTAAGAGTGGTTTTCAGCAAATATGTGATGAAAGTATTGGAATTCTAATCCCTCTATTAGTATTATTTCCAATTTTCGACCCATAAAAATAGTATTATTTTTATAATGTTAACGACAATCAATAATCCAATTTTATTTAATATCATTTTTCAAGAAATATCAAACATATGCTTAACATGACCCAATCCTATTCCTATCTGAATTCATTTGAAAAACATGCATTTAATAACATGATTATTTCACACGATTGAACACGCCATACATATTATTCCTAATATCCATTGTCCGTGTGTTACATATGCGGCGTTCTTCCTATTGTGAGCCTCCCAACACTACGAATATACAAGAAGTTATCTAAACTATGATCAAACATTCAAACAACAGAATGTAGATGCATAAATAATCAAGAAAACTAAGAAATTGCTAAATTAACAAGTCTTGAATTAAAAACAATAACTAATAAGGTTCATCGTCCATCCAATACAATGAAAAACTTCGTCTAATATTCTTATAATTAAATTACATGAGAATAATTGGAAAAAATCGCCTAAAATAAGAAAGATTGAAGACGTAGAAAAAATCTACGTTCTTGGCTCAAATCTTGAAACCGGACTATGAATCTTCAAAATGTTTGGATGATTCGCCTTGAATTGATGTATAAACTTGTTCTTCGCCTCCAAAATATGTAACATATGATGAAATTTAGGTCGAATAGAGCATCCCCATGTTTTGGTCGAGTTTTGGTATTTAAAGGATACCAAAAAGATTGCATTAAATTGTTACCAAAACAAAAATAAGAAAAATTAGATTTTTTTCCCTTTTCACACTACATAGGGCGTGCGGCTAGCTTGTAGCGCCCCTTTTTTTGGTTGAGGCACGTGCCTCGCCTGCAGGCAAGGCACGTGCCTTGGTCTCTCCGATTAGCAAATTTCGATATTTTTGTCATTTACTTTCTTTTTCGATATTCGATTGAAGCGATTCAAAATGAATTGGAAAGCTAACTCAAATACTTCAATTTTTATCGAAATATCATTTTTCCAATTCGAATGTTTACTACACCAATTAGGGTCTCATTTTGAGGCAAAAAATCCGAAGCATAACTCTTTCGGTTGGAAATTGATGTTTGATAATATTTTGACCATATTTCATTCATTTGACTTCTTTTCTCGTCTAATTGACACCTAACACTCTTACATTTTCATCATGAGGTCCATCACAAATTATGAGGATTTTCACTTTAGTTTTCGAACTTTGAATCTCTTACAATTTAACACATTTTCATCATTTACTCCAATTTTCACCAAATAATGAGTGTTACTTATTAAACACAATACACAACAAATTAGGCAATATTTCATCAAAAAAACTACAAAATATCATTATTTAAAGCCCCAAATAAATGTTTAAAATATACTTGTCACCTCACCATCGTTTTTCAAATTCCACACTTGAATATCCATGCTTGGACTTGAGGGACTATTCTGTTGCGTTCAAAATTTACAATCAACAAATGGCTAATACTCTAATGCATCACCTTGATGTTGAGTAATTCACCTCCATGCTGAAAGTCCATGCATAATATGAATATCCATACATGGACTTGGTGGACTATTGTTCCGCCTCTCACGAAGAGGCTCTGAATCATCTGCCAACGTGGTAGCCAACTAAGCCATGTTTGGCCTCCATTTTATCTAAAATGCATTCTCTCTTTCATCTTTCTAACCACACTTTCTCCAATAAAATATTATTACATATAATCCCAAAACTTTTCCTTCATTTTTAACCACATATTCTTTAAAAAAATTACTATTCCAAAATACATTTTCCTCAAAAATATATTAAAATGGATTTCAAACAAGGGCTAAATAAATCAATAAAGCCCATACTCCACGTCACTCCTACATACCGAAGCTCCGAGGTGCCAAGGTGAAGTGGTCGGTATAAACATGTCCACCACACTAAAGCGTCGAGATGATACACGTCGAGATGGTGTGCAACAAAGTGGTATGAGGGGGACAAACACCTGCTGCTAAGATAACCATGACACCTCATCCTTACTAACTAGATCTTTTATACAAAGACCTATCTAAAATAAACTCTTTATACATTGATTGATGTGACCCTAGTGCAGTAGATACTAAAGAGTCAAGTCATGAATCTACCTGTAAGGAGACATTAAATGCTTGCCCACCTAGGAATGATTTACCGGCACCTAAGGAGACACTTCAACCAGTAGATGAAGCCACGTGACCTTCCATCTAACTGTTCCAAATCCACCTCTTTCCCTATATATACTCACATTAGTACCTTTTAAAGGTAATGCAACTCTAACTAAATCAAATATAATCTCACTTCCCATATCACCATTCTATTGATTTTCTATAGTTTCTACTATCGGAATGCCTCCCATTTTTCATATCATTGACTAACTTTTTCATCGGATGCTCGTAGCTGCTTCCACCACCACCTGAAAGGGCTACAGTGACTAACAGTGTATTCTAGTGTGCAAGGAGTTTGGGTGGAGCTGCTAGTTATTGGCCACGTGGGAGGTTCATTTTTCGAGGTCAACATATACTACTCTTGGATTCACATTCACTTTATTACTTGTTTACGATAATTTCCACTTGTGAGATTTTAGCACACAACAAGCCTCCGACAAGAGAGGTGCATATGGATACGTCCAAAGCTCATATTGGTGTCCTACGAATGGAGGACACATAATATGAAGAACCCAAGTTTTCGTCGGCTTATAAACGAGAGCTTCAGCTAATGAGGTCCATAGATGTTTTTGATAGGTTGGGAGTTTCGCTTAGAAATAAGCTCCAAAATGAGATGTATATAAGCAACATAACGAAGTGCTTGGAAATAAGTGTGTGCATTCTAGGTGCATAGGTCATTTGCACGCGAAGATAGTGAAGTTGGAATCTATTGACGAGCTAGATCGCATCCAGATTCGGAGGTCAACAATGAGGATTATGGATGGTCCCTATGTTACAATTTCGTATCAACTTCAAGGAGAGTTGAATCTCAGGATCTGCGAAATGAACAGTTCTAGTTATCTCATGAGGTTGTCAAGTTGGGAGATCAAGCATGGTATGAGCTCCAATACTAAAGTCAGATGGGTAATTTTTTATAAATACATTAAGATTAATAACTTTTTATGTTTTTTAGGGGTGTGATTATTTCAATTAGAGATTGTCCATCATCTTTTTTTTTTTTTGATGTAGGAACTTGCAACTACTATCCGTGAGAGATTGTACATCTTTTATAGCGAAAGTGAGTGGAGAATGTAATGACCAATTTCAAGTCAAAGGCCATTTAACGCGATTGTAATTTATTTAGCACTATAGAGTTACCAAATTGGTGGATTTAGACTGTAGCAAAGTCCGGCCTTAACGAGTCAATTTATTTATGGCATTTGTCAGTCATACCTTTATCATAGCGATTGACACGAGTGGATATGAGATTGGGTTAGTGATGATAACTGGAGGGGTATGTGTGTGTATGTGATTGAATCGGTTGTCACATGTGGTTGCCATGATGGAGACAAAAGAGACACCTCCTATCTTTCAAAGACAACTATTGAATTATTATTAACCAAAAATTCAAAGATAGAGGAGCATTGCATGCATGCGATTCGATAAGAAATAAAGCAATTCTTCTAGCAATCTTTGTCTCAATCATCAAACCAACCTCTCTCATTAAGATATTTGTTGCTATACCTAACTCCCTACCTTTAATTAGTAAGATATTGTATGTTGAATGTGTTTATGTACATTCGTTGGAGATGCAAATGGGAATAGGGAGGACGAGCTAAGATCTGCTGTCCTATATTTACTGTCACAAGATACATTTTTAACACCGGTACATCATCTTATCTTAGCAAAATGGGATGGAATGCAAACATCCCAAGTTGTAATGTATTGAGGTGTTGAAAAATATGCAGGCGTCTTCCCATTTAATAAGTAATATGCCAAGCCGTAAAAATATATTGAGAGGGACTAGTTCAAGACAACTGCATTGATCTCAGAAGGGATGTGATGTAGAAAGTTATTGACCCTCCCCTACCCTAAAAAGGAAAGAATAACTGCACCTATTTACTAAAAACAACCTTGAAAATTTATGAGAGAGAGAGAGAGAGTTTCAAGTGCCTAAAAAATGGGGGAAAAAAAAAACTAATAATACATCTAATTTACAGGCGAAGTGATGCGTGTTTCAAGAACAAAGCAATACAACAACACATTCAGTTTAACTTGTTCAGCTACTTGAAGGTTTAAAGTACATGCAGATGGGTGGATTGATCCTGAAGATGGAAAGAATAGCAGATGGTATAGTCCATATTCCATCACCACATATTAAACCTGAAGCAACCGCGCCTGCGTAATCTTCAGCGTCCTCCCTATTTATCCGCTCCCATACAAACAATATTACGGTGCCAACAAACATGTCAATTGCAAAGTAAGCTCCAATATAGAACGGGACTGCCATTGCCATTGGAATAGGAATGAACTGGGAAATCTTTTTAGGCGTCACATCTCTCAAAAGGTTTATAGCCAGAGCTGCCACAAAGAAGCCACAACATATAGCCAGACAATGCTTCGGAAGTTCAGAGAAGCCTTCCACTCCCAAAATAGCCATTTCCCTGTAGATAACAGCATATGGTGCTTTGTACGGACTATCAGGGGTACCAATGTCAAAGGCGGTCCAATACATCCAAAATGTGAGGGGTGCAATGACACAGCCCATGGCTGTTCCAACTAACTGGCTTACAAACATAGATTTTGCTGATGACAGAGTAAGGTAGCCTGTCTTAAAATCTTGCATTAAATCAGCAGCAGTAGAAACAATCGACATCATAACCCCACAAGCTGCCAATCCAGCTAAGACCCCACCATTGCTTCCAACCAGTGAAGCAATAATAAAGAGGCCAATCTTTCCATAAGTAGAAGCCAAACTCCAGTCCGTTAGCCCAGTACCATATGAGTTGCAGAAGGCAAGGGCAGGTGCAATTATGTAGGAGCAAAGCACCAAATACCACTTAAGAGGTGGAAAGATCATTGGCATTGTAGCAGTAGATATTGCAGCCAGGGCAACATATCCAGAGGCAGCGAACCAGAAAGGGATCCCATCTTTCAGGAAAACCGCATCTCTTTTCCTCTGCTCCACTAATAACTTGGAATTGTCACTATCTGTAGAAAGATCAATTAGGTTTAATTGAAAATATTGATAAATGTCACAATTTGCCATATTGACACCTGAATTATATTTGCAACAACACGGACACACATCAATAACAGAAATTGATGATGGCAAATGACAATCCTACATAAAGCTATTTTTTCTGTTCCTCATAATTCAAAAATTGAAGCTATGTGAGGGCTTGAGAGGTTGAGGAACAAAGTCGCTAAATCTACTGTATGTGAATGAGTTTGAATATTGTCAGTGTAAAGAGAGACAATACGAAAACTCTACAATATAATGAAAAACGACAAAATAATTTAGAAAACTAACTTCCACCTGCAACTTCCTCGATGACTGGAATATTATGATGCTTGGTGCTACTTCTGTACATCTCCTTAATTGTTATTGCTATTATCTTGATCAAATTGTAAACCCCATCCCCAAGAATTAGGGAAATAGCAATAAAGACCTGCAAATAAAGATAGCACAATAAGCTTCCTCCATTGTGGCAAAACGGACAACATAGCAGGGAATAAAGACTTCACCATGAATGAAGAAATATAAATGAGGAAGTCAAGATAAATATAATAGAAATGAAGATGTTAAAATAAATGTGTGACCATATTACAATAGATAGAAAATGAACTGAACACATAAACCAACACCTGAAGGAGGCATTCATTGAGAAAGAATTGAGGAAATGAAATTTTAGGCAGTTCAACATCATGGACTTGAAGAAAATCAAACGCACAAGAGCAATGTGATCCCAATACATTATGTCGAGAGGAGAGGTAAAAAAAAAAAAAAAAAAAAAAAAATTGGCTTAATGTGGATGCACAAGATTTAATTTCATTAGATCGTTTAGTAGATGTAGTTGTGGATCGAACATGAACAAATGAAAAATGCTCCATGCAGCCACTCCACTATTAACTTTGTATCATTACTGTAAAATAGACTGCTTGCAGGTTGTTTTTCATCTAAGGCTGGATCAAGAAGCTTGACCAAAGGTTGATAAGGTAATCACTCCAATAAGTGGACAGATTTCCATCATCAACTACAATCAATTGCTTGTTTAGGGAGTGTTCGGCTCTCTTAACAGATTGATCAAATAAAAGAATAGAGTTTTTCTCTTTCCACTCGTATCTTTCACCAAAACTGCCCTCCTTACACTTGTTGAATTACCTTATGCCATGAAATAGCTCCTTGTGAAAATTTGACCATGCATCAACTCCCATCTTGCCCAATGAAGAAAGAACGAACTCATACAGAGAACATTATCCATGCATTAATCGGACCAACCCTAATATACATATATCTTGGTGCGACCACTAAAGAATTCATTATACACTAAACAGCTGCTTATATATACTTATTAAAAGACATGACTTTTCTGGCATATTCTTGATACATACTAACAGTCAAAATTTGTATCCAATTTTCATGATATTATGCTTGGATCAGGGATGTCAAGGTGTATTCTTCGGGAAAAATTTTTGCCTTCCACAATGGAATTGTGTTACATTCTAATTAACAGAATTGTGATGGCACTTATAAAGTTCTTCATGTAAAGTGGAGTTTTTAGTTACAGCAATGAGGGAGCCCCATCAGCCACAGTCCATCTATGCACTGGTTGACTGAAAATTATGTTCACTTCCTTCTAAGGAACTAACTATTTGGTAAAATTAATCAAAGTACCTTATATCCATAGAGACCTTTAAAATCATTGCTGCCAAGATCAGCTGGATACCAGTCACCAGCACGTTGTGAAATGAGTGGCCAAAGAAAACCCCACGATATAATAGCTCCAAGAAGCACCGAGCAGTTCACTATATGAGGGCAGATAAGGCCACATCCAACATAAGTTGGACTAAAGTCAAAATAGAACCTGCATCATGGAGCATCACTCAAGAGTCCAGGCATAGAAATCTTCTCCATGTCAAATGACTGAAAAAATAAATAAATAAAATACACCGCGATATTTAAAAAACATGATCTTTCCAAATTAGCACCACCACGAGTTGGAACTAGAACAAGAGTAGATCCACAAACACTAGCATATCTCTAAGGTAACCAAAAAATTGGCCTGTTGAGTATTACTCAAACGATGCACATACAAACACACAATATCTCACCTATAAGAAAAATAAAAAATCAAGGACTTATATCATATAAACACCACTGTACATTATAACGCGCATAAACAAAGCCTGCCCTATCCAGGCAAAATAGCCTAGGCAGAGTAGTAAATCTGCTGTGGCTACAAGACTGACTAATGGAAATTTAATTGCAATATTATTGATAAAAGATCCATATTAAGTGCACTTTTAACCTTTCTTTATCACACTAATTTCCTTTTTCATTATTCCAAAGTTTAGTTCACTGGTTCTTGTCTGTGCCAAATAATCGCTTATTTAAAAAAATAAAAAATAACAAATTCCTCTTGACAGATATTGTAACTGGCAAATACAAGCAGAGAAGGCAAACAACAGATCTAAATAGTTACATTTACCTCAAAAGGGTAAATCATTTTATTTCATTTGAAAATTAATCGCATTCACTCATCAACTCTATAATATTTTCTGAATATAGTTGTGTGCAAATTTTCTCTACATGGTTATTTAAAGATAAAAATGCCATAGGTCTTAATGACATACCAAAAACTGCACGATCAAAATCCACAACATCAATAATGAAAAGTGAATAATAACATAAACGAAAAGTACAAGGAGCTCACGTGTTGTTGAACAGTGTCAATCCAAGGCTGGGAAAGTTATCAAATCCACATGAATCACCAATACCACTGAAGAACCATTTAAAGCAGCTCCAGATGAAACTTATGCTCAAGTATTTCCCAAGACAACTCACCTGCTTCCTGAGAAATTAATTCATATCAAAAGAAATTCTACAAGCACTCCAATGGAAAAGGATCAAAGCTAAGAAACATGCAGTCTGGGACACATCCTCTATATATATGTAATATATATACATTGATGATGAATGGACACTACCTGACAAATCTCCAGGCACTGATATGACATGCCATGTGGCGTCTCATATAATTTTTCAATTGCTAATAAGACAGCGACATCTTTTCGACATGTCAAGCAAGCGACAAGCCCTATTTATCCCCATTATTTTTTAAATTTCTAACAAGAGGGAAAAGACCTCAACACATCAAGCATGCGACAAGCTCCATTTGTATAGTTCTAAAATATAAAAACCCAGAAATTTTATACTATTAAACGAGTAAAAAAGCCAAAATAATGCAAGAAATATTCTACAAATTTCATGTAAAAAAATGCCATATCCACGAGGTGTAATTTTGACCCATGAACATTTTTGTTTTGTCGGCACAAAACTCTACTTCATAGTTTTCACCTGAAAAATTCAATATCAAGGCTAAAAAGAAAAGCATTAATTTTATGTTAAGACTCCGAGGAAATTAGTAGATTAGTCAAATAAGAAGGATGATCTTCCTAACATATGCTCCCCGCGTAAAGAAGCAAAAAGTTCCCTGCTTGTAAAAAATAGAAATTGAACCTTGGGAAAAAGTTAAAGATACTGAGTATACCCAGCAAGTTCAGCTCCAGTATTTGTATGGAAGCTATTGATCAACATTGCTGTGGCAGTTCCACTGGGGTACGTCAGCTTATAATCCAAGACCATAACCTTAAATTCAACAAAAACAGAATATTAGCTATAATCTAAGCAAATCCCCCCAAGAACTCCATCACATCTATTCAAACAGGTTTTAACATTTTTCTTCCACAAGTGTCTTAACTAACTACCAGAAGCTAAGAGATTTCTTGTGTTTCTGTTTATTTAAATTTTCCCTTGTTGTCAGCCCAAATTTGCTACCATTACCAAGTATGCCTCAAGCAAATGCATAAATGGAACCTTTGTTCATTCCATTATGAAGGTGCTAACGTGTCATTCATTACCAAGTATGCCTCAAGAAAATGCATAAAGTGAGCATCTTTATATTGAACATCATAAAATCAACTGTGCTTTTATTTATCCAATCAAACTGTATAACTGAATAATGGTTTCATAAAGTACCTTACGAAGAGGAACAAGGCTAAAAAGTCCAAGAAAACTGACAACGGATATAAAACCCATCATCCACAACAACCCGGGATTCTTAACATCCTCTGCTCGATTTCCAGGATAATTCTCCCCAATCAACTTGTACGTTTTCTCATCCATCGAAAGCAAGTAAGACCCAAATCCCCCTGTGAACAATATCAAACAAGCAATTCATAAACCCATTAGCTCAGTCCGAAAAAAAAATAATAATAATAAAAATACACACACACACACACACACACACACATTTCTATATGCATATTTATATGTAAGCTTAGTTACCACTAAATGCGAGGCCATAACATGCAACAACACATGTCTGAATTACAGTGTTTTCTTGCCGGGTAAAAGGTTTAACATGAAACCCTAATTTCGATAAAACCCCGGCCCACGACTTGACAAAGAAGAATCCCAGCAAACCGGCGGCGACATTGAGAGAAGGAATGATTCCGACAGTGAGATTAAGCTTGTGTGTAATTATACAGAAAAGAGCGCCTAATAAAGCGCTCACTACAAGTCCTCGAATCGTTATCTGCTCCATCCATTCGGGGATTATTTCTTCCTCCTCCAGTTCATCGGAACCAACGACCCTGATTTTGCGCTCTGCCACTGCATCGTATAGTAACGGCTCAGATATTTCCACCCCTGCCGCCTGCTCGGTCCCCATGGAGATGAAACACCGATATTTGATTTCGGACCACCGGAGATTGGAAATGGAGAGTGATGGTATGGGATGATCGTTATGGGTTTGAAGATTTTTTTTAGGGAGAGGTGACTCCTTCCCAGTACTCTCTCCTCCAATTTTCTCCAGTTTCAACTGAAATCGGGTTTTGCATTTGATTCAAAGAATTGTCTTTTTATTTGGATAAATTCCTTCACGATCCCAAACATTTCATAAGTGAGCAATCATGTCCAAAACGTTTCAATTGTAGGCATGGCACGATAGAGGTGTCGAAGTTGATAACTGTGGTCGAGTTACTTTCGATGGACCATATCATACACAATTATTTTATTTTCTTCGGAATACTATCGTATATTTTCATATGCATTCGTCCATATATTTGAAAGCCTAAGATTGACTAATCAAGAGAGATGGTGAATTGATTTTTTAAACTTTTTCTAAAATAAATTCTAGTCTTAAACAATATACTAACAATTATAACAATTCAACAAAATATACACAAGTATAAAGATAATTAAACACGAGCAATCGAAGAATTAATCTAAATTCAAGCGAGTAAAAACTAAATAGATTAATTCAAATAATAAGCACAAATATAAAAGCGATAAGTAAAAGGGATAGAGAGTGCAAACGACATAATATGGAGGTTCGATCCAATGCAATGATCTACGTTCCCTGTTACCAAGTTCTCCTGGACGAGCAGACCTTTTTCACTATGTTGATTGGCTTATGGTGCAATCCAATAATTTACAACGCTTCCGGTGACTTACAAGTAAGGAACACCAATCCTTATACAATGTTGAATTTTACGGGACCTCAACACGATTCACATTATTGAGCTTTACGAGACTTCAATATGACCCACACGGCGACTTACAACAATGAGCACCGATCCTTATACATTGTTGATCTTTAAGCGACTTCAACACAACTCACAATTCAAATAAATTTTACAAAAGAAATCTTCTCTTCTTAGTGAATGATAAATTCAAAGTTGAGTACAAGAAAAAAAGTAGGCTAACACTTTAATAGATAGCGATGAATGATAACTCAAGTATTAAATGAAAACCTTTGATAAATATGATGATTTTACAAGTTTTAGTTCAATCAATCAAAGTTTTGATATGAACAAGAAGAAGAAAGATTTATGCATTGTAAGTGCAAAATTCTTCTTCAAAAGTATATATCTCTTTCAATAAATAATTTGTGATAAATTAAGTACTAAGAGAAAAATTAGAAACTTTGATGAATATGATGTTTATAAGTTTAATTTAATAAAACTTTCAATATGAAGAAGTAGAATAAGTTTATGCAATGTAATTGTCAAAAACTTCTTTAAAAATATATTTCTCTTTTTAGATAGATATAAATAAGTTAAGCACAAAGAGAAATGAAAAATTTTGATAAGAGAAATGATTTTCAAAGATAAGATCAATCAAAAGTTTTTCCAAAAAAATAAATAAATTGATAAAGATAAATAAAGAGTAAAGATCAAATATTTTATCTCAAAAGAATCCTTCTATAATGCTCTTATAAGTGTTTTGATTTTTTTCTATGCAAGAAGAGATGTTATTTATAGCAATGTAATAGGCAAAAATATGTCTTACCGGACGTCCGCTATGTACTCGACGATCTACTAGCCGTTGTGTCAAAACGGTAAAAAACTGACCGTTACTGTCATACCGGATGTCCGCTAAATATCGGACATTCGCCTGGTCAATCGGACGTTCAGTTGACTGTTGACTTTTTTTTTCGTGATCTAAGTTCAAGTATCACTTTAAAAAATTAATCTTACTTTTGATCAAAAAAATTTTATGCATGTGATATGAAAATAACTCTTTGTGCACAAAATGATTTTTGAGCTATTGTCATTCATTACTAAAGATCTAAGTGTTATACCTTGACATATGACCTCGAAAGCCTAGTCTTTGATCTTGTTTCAAAGCTTTTTTCATTGTTTGGCTTTAATGCTTGACTTCAATCTTGACCTTCTTCATGAACCTGATTTAATAGTTTTGATTTTGATTTTTTAAGCTCTCGTCTCGAATGATTTGATTTGAATGCCTAACTTTCACTTTGCTATTCATTTCAAGTTCGATTTATGATATGTTGATTTTGGCAATACTCGATAGATTTTAACATTGAACTATCATCACTCAAAATCAATCGTTAGAAACAACATTAATATTGTTTGTTATAATCAAAACATTGAGGATGAAATCAACCAAAGGTCAATAGTATCCATATGTCCATCAATTTCACAATCTACAAATTATTTTGTTCTTCTTGATTGTTTAGGTGTACAACTAAATGATTGAATTGTTTCAGTGAATGCTATAATGGGATATAGAGTACGTAATAACTATTTATTCTAAAATCTTGTAGCAATTACATTTCAATAGATTATGAGAAATTTTTAATTGATTGTATGTGGATTAACATTTAAGTGAATAAACCGAGTTTGTGAGTTTACCCTTAATTCAACTCATCTCTTTTGTTGTAAATTGTAATATTTTTGTTAAATTAAATATAGAGAGCTTGTTCTAGGTTGTTTAATGAATAAGGCTGAATAAAGAGCTTGTTTTATTCAACTAACATGTAAGAAAAGATTAAGATAATTGAGCTTGTAATTATTCTTGAATTGTTGTTAATCTAGAGAACAAAAATCTATTGTGGTAATTGATGTGAAACTCATTCTCATGGTAACGAAATACTCATCAATCACATTTTCACATATTTAATCAAAAACTACTTTGTTTATTTCAAAATTCAAATTTTTTATATTTTTGAATTTATTGCTTTCCTTAGTTCAACGAACCAAACCCTCCATTTAATCAATTTCGTATATAACTGTTAATTTCACTTTGCAATTGATTAAAATGTGTCAATCGTTTGCAGAAGATGTCCCTTACTTGCCATATTATTATTTAAGACGACACGTTTAAGTTAAGTAAGGAAAATTAAATGGTACATCATTTGGAATGTATCGATTTTGGCACTGTGTTGCCGGGGATTGTTCTATCAATTTGTTAATTGCAATATTTTCTTTTTGTTGTTGTTTTCTTTATTTTGTTATTTTTCTTTGTCGTATAGGTTGTGAATGAGCAAAAATCCTACAACACATTGCAACCTAAGATCAAGAAAAGAAGTCGACACATTGGAAAGTGGAGAAGACATTTCTCCAACTAAACTTCTACAGCGATTGAGCATTGAATCCTCAAGTGAGTCCAAACACATAGAGTTTGAAATGGCGGATGTAAATCGAACATTAAAGGAACTTGCAACTCCAACTTTTGTTCAACAACCTCTATGCTTTCAATATCCTCAATTAGAGGTGGGATTTGAACAAAAGTCCGAAATGATTCATCTACTCCCCACATTTCATGGATTTGCCGTAGGAAATCCCAATAAACATTTGAAGGAGTTTCATGTGGTTTGCTCAATCATGAAACCGATGGGTATATCGGAAGAGCAAGTGAGATTGCAAGCATTCCCTTTCTCTCTTGCAGATTTTTCCAAGGAGTGACTTTATTATTTGCCTTCCGGTCTTATTACCACATGGAATGAAATGCAAAAACTCTTTTTTGAAGACGTATTTCCCAGCTTCAAAGGCTACAAACACCAGGAAAGAAATATGTAGCATTCGGCAATTTCAAGGGAAAAATCTCTATGAATATTGGGAGAGATTCAAAAGACTTTGTGCTAGTTGCCCAAACCACCAAATTAGTGAGCAATTACTTCTATGAAGGATTACTCCTGATGGAGAAAAGTATGATCGATGCAGCTAGTGGATGAGCTTTAATAGATAAGACACCAGCAATTGCTAAGGACTTAATAGCCAACATGGCCGCCAACTCACAACAATTTGGTAGTAGAAAAGAGGTATCGGTTAAACAAATAAGTGAGATGGGAGTAACCTCTCAACTTGAATGACAATTGGTCGGTCTTACATCTCTTGTACAACAAATGGCACTTAGGACAATTCAACAAGAAAAAATATGCAAGATTTGTTCTATTGTGGGACATCCTATTGATGCATGCCGGACACTACAAAAAGGAGCTTTAGAGCAAACGAATGCCATTGGAGAATTTCCAATGCAACAAAGACATAGATATGATCTATATTCTAACACATTTAATCCCGGATTGAGAGATCATCCTAATCTCAATTATGGAGGAAATCATTTGATAGCGTCACATGTGAGAAAGATGGATCTAAGGTAAATTCTAAAAGTTTTATTCCTACTAATGTTTCCTCCCCTCCATTTCGTAGCAGGTTTGCAAAGTCCAAAAGGGATGAACATGAGAGGGAAATATTGGAGACTTTTCGCAAAGTTTCAGTGAACATACCACTTTTGGATGCCATTTATCAAGCATCCCGTTATGCAAAGTTCCTCAAGGAATTGTGCACTAACAAACGTAAATTAAAAAGTAATGAAGTGGTAAGCATAGGGAAAAATGTCTCGGGATTTTGCAAAGGAAACTTCCATCAAAATGTAAGGATCCATGAAGTTTTATCACCCCTAGCATTATTGGTAACACTATGTTTGCAAAAACAATGCTAGATTTAAGAGCATTTATTAATCTGATATCATATTCTATTTATGCTTCTTTAAATTTAGGATTACCTAAAGAAATCGGCATTATTATTAAACTTGCTAATAGATCTAATGTGTTTCCAAATGTTGTGTTGGAGGATGTTTTGGTGCAGGTAAATCAATTGATTTTTCCAGTAGATTTATATGTTCTTGACATGCAAGATTAATCAACATCTTTGTCGCCACCATGGCTCTTGGGAAGACCATTTATGAGGAGTTCGCGTACAAAAATAGATGTATATGATGGTATTTTGACAATGGAGTTTGATGGTGAGATTATTCACATCAATATCTTTGAAGCAATGAGGTATCCTGATGTGCACTCTTATTTTTCAATTGATATAATGGATTCATGAGTACAAAAAAATATCAAATTATCAAATGAAGATGCATTGGATATTACTTTGATTAAAAGCGTTGATGTTAACAATCTTACTGGGTTGAGCAAGAATCTACAATTGTGTGAGGATATTATAGAAATCGTGGCATCACTTAAGGCACTATCGAGTATTTCACCAAGGTATAATCTTTCATATATTATACTCTTCCGATATATAAAGAGAAACTTTTACCTTCGATGATGTAGGCCCCCACTTTAGAACTCAAACCTCTTCTCGGGCATTTGAATTATGTATATTTGGGAGAGGGGGAAATAATACATGTGATCATTGCAAAGAATCTCACAACACTTCAAGAAGATAAGCTTATCCGTGTGCTTAAGGAGCACAAAATAGCTATTGGTTGGACAATAGCCGATATCAAGGGGATAAGTCTTTCCGTACGCATGCATCGGATATTGCTCAAAGATGGAGCAAAGCCATCAAAAGAACCACAACGTCATTTGAATCCTCCAATGATAGAGGTTGTGAAGAAAGAGATTTTGAAATTGCTAGACGTTGGTGTTATCTTTCCCATCTCAGACAGCAAGTGGGTAAGTCCGGTCCAAGTTGTTCTAAAAAAGTTCGGAATCACAGTGGTGACAATGAAGAGGATGAGCTTGTACCAACTAGGGTTTGGGGGTTTGTATTGATTATAGAAAACTTAATTGTGCAACCCGAAAAGATCAATTTCCTTTACCCTTCATTGATCAAATGTTGGAAAGATTAGCAGGTCATTCTCATTATTGTTTTCTTGATGGTTATTCAGGGTATAACCAAATTGTGATTGCTCCGGAGGACCAAGAAAAGACAACATTCACTTGCCTATTTGGCACATTTTCTTACCGTCACATGCCCTTCGATCTTTGTAATGCTCCCGCAACCTTTCAAAGATGCATGATGAGTATATTCTCCGATTATATTAAAAGCATTAAAGAGGTCTTCATGGATGATTTTAATGTTTATGGTAATACCTTTGATAGTTGCTTGAAAAATCTCACATTTGTGCTTAAGAGATGTATGGATGCTAACCTCGTACTTAATTGGGAAAAGTGTCATTTTATGGTTGATCACGTTATAGTGTAAGGCAATGTCATTTCATCCAAGGGGATAGAAGTTGATAAATCTAAAATTGATTTAATTAGTTCTTTACTCCCTCCAACAAGTGTGAGGGAGATTCGTTCTTTTCTTGGACATGCAGAATTTTATCAAATGTTTATCAAGGATTTCTCAAAGAGTGCAATACCATTATGCAGGTTGTTGCAAAAGGAGGTGCCATTTCATTTTGATGAAAATTGTAGAAAGGCATTTGAAAGTTTGAACAAACTCTTCATATCAGCACCCATCGTTCAACCACCAAATTGGAATATGCCATTTTAGTTGATGTGTGATGCAAGTGACTTTGCATTGGGAGCCGTTTTAGGGTAACGAGTTGGAAAAACACTGCATGTTATTTATTATGCATCAAGAACATTGAATGATGCACAACATAATTACTCTACTACTGAGAAAGAGCTTTTAACAGTTATTTTTGCCTTAGAGAAATTTCGTTCATATCTTATTGGCACTAAAGTAACTATCTTTTTCTGATCATGCAGCTCTTAGGTACTTGCTTCATTTGTCACCACTATGATTCCAGACTTTTTTGGAATAACTTGGACTGAGCTTACCCATTTGCTATCAGAGATGGGAAAGATAACACCAACGTCTAGTAATTTCAAAATTTCTTTCTTCACAACCTCCATCATAGAGGATTCAAACGACATTGTAGTTCTCTTGATGGCTTTGCTCCATCTTTGAGCAATATCCAATGTATGCACATGGGAAAAGGTTTATCTCCTTGATATCGGCTATTGTCCAACCAATAGCTATTTTGTGCTCTTTGAGCACACGGATAAGCTTATCTTCTTGAAGTATTGTGAGATTCTTTGCAATGATTACATGTAGTGTTTCCACCTCTCCCAAATATACATACTTCAAATGCTTGGGAAGAGGTTTGAGTTCTAAAGTAGGGGCCTGGATCGCCGAAGGTAAAAATTTCTCTTTAGATATCGGAAGAGTATAATATAGGAGAGATTATACCTTGGTGAAATACTCGGTAGTGACTCAAGTGATGCCACAATTTCTATAATATCCTCACACAATTGTAGATTCTTGCTCAACCCGGTGAGATTGTTAACATCAATGCTTTTAATCAAAGTGGTATCCAATACATATTCATTTGATAATTCGAAATGTTTTAGTACTCATGAATCCATTATATCAATTGAAAAATAAGAGTGCACATCACTAGGATATCTCATTGCTTCAAAGATATTGAAGTGAATAATCTCACCATCGAACTCCATTGTCAAAGTACCATCATATACATCTATCTTTGTACGCACAGTCCATATAAATGGTCTTCCCAAGACCAATGGTGGCAACAAAGATGTTGGTTCATCTTGCATGTCAAGAACATAGAAATCAGCTGGAAAAATAAATTGATTGACCTACACCAAAACATCTTCCAGCACACCATTTGGAAATGCATTAGATCTATCAGTAAGTTGAATAATAACACCAGTTTCTTTAGGTGATCATGAATTTAAAGAAGTATAAATAGAATATGGCATGACATTAATAGATACTCCTAATTCTAGCATTTTCAAACCTAGTGTTACCAATAATGCAAGGGATGGTAAAACTTCTCGGATTCTTACATTTTGGTGGAAGGATTCTTTACAAAACCCCGTGACATTTTTCCTTATGCTTACCACTTTATTACCTTTTAATTTACGTTTGTTAGTGCACAATTCCTTGAGAAACTTTGCATAACGGGGCACTTTATAAATGGCATCCAAAAGTGATATGTTCACTTGAACTTTGTAAAAAGTCTCCAATATTTTACTCTCATGTTCATCCCTTTTAGACTTTGCAAACATGCCAAGAAATGGAGGGGAGGGAACATCAATAGGAATAGAACTTTTAGAATTTACCTTAAATCTCGAAGTTTGAGTCGTAGTTTCATCTTTCTCACATGCTAAGTTCTTATCTTGCATTGACTCTTCAACATGATATTTCATCTTCATTGGTGCCTCTTCTAAAAGTTTTCCACTTCTTAGTGTCATGGCAGTATTTTCTCTCGGGTTGATTGCTTGAGACTGAAGTTTTCCTGATCCTTGAGCCTCCAATTTACCCATTGTGTTGG
This sequence comes from Fraxinus excelsior, assembly GCA_019097785.1. Taxonomy (NCBI): domain Eukaryota; kingdom Viridiplantae; phylum Streptophyta; class Magnoliopsida; order Lamiales; family Oleaceae; genus Fraxinus; species Fraxinus excelsior. The sequence goes on from CM032630.1 coordinate 23,950,894, forward strand.
CCAATTGACTCATTTGTATCTCCAAATTCTTAATCGATGTTTTTGTCTCATGTTGAAATTGCATTGTACTAGAAGCTAAGGACTTAACCATATCTTCAAGAGACATATCTGAACTTTGAGATGGAGTTTGTTGATAAGGTTGAGTGTTGTGGTTGCCTTTGTTGATTGAAACCCGAAGATGATTAAATTGTGATTGTGGAGCTATGAAATGATTTCCTCCATAACTGAGATTATGATTATCTTTCAATTCAGGATTATATGTGTTAGAATATGGATCATATCTATGTCTTTGTTGCATTGAAAATCTGAAATCCTCCAATGGTATTTGCTTGCTCTGAGGCTCCTTTTTTTAGTGTCGGACATGCATCAGTAGGATGTCCCACAATAGAACAAATCCCGCACACTTTTGTTTGTTGAATTGTCTCAAGTGCCATTTGTTATACAAGAGATGTAAGACTGGCCAATTGTCGTTCAATTTGAGAGGTTACTCCTATCTCATATACTTGTTTAACCGGTGCCTCTTCTCTACTACCAAATTGTTGTGAGTTGGCGGCCATGTTGGCTATCAAGTCCTTAGCAACTGCTAGTGTCTTTTCCATTAAAGCTCATCCACAAGCTGCATCGATCATACTTCTCTCCATCAGGCGTAACCCTTTATAGAAGTATTGTAGAAGTAATTGCTCACTGATTTGGTGGTTTGGGCAACTAGCACAAAGTCTTTTGAACTCTCCCAATATTCATAGAGATTTTCCCTTTGACATTGTCGAATGCTACATATTTCTTTCCTAATGTTTGTAGCCTTTGAAGCTGGGAAATACCTCTCCAAAAAGAGTTTTTACATTTCATTCCATATGGTAATAAGACCGGAAGGCAAATAATAAAGCCACTCCTTAGCAGTATCTGCAAGAGAGAAAAGAAATGCTCGTAATTTTACTTGCTCTTCCAATATACCCATCGGTTTCATGCTTGAGCAAACCACATGAAACTCCTTCAAATGTTTATTGGGATTCTATCTGGCAAATCCACGATTGAGGGTATTGAATGCATAGTGGTTGCTGAACAAAAGTTGGAGCTGCAAGTTCCTTTAATGTTCAATTTGCATCCGCGATTTCAGACTCTCTGTGTTCGGACTCACTTTAGGATTCAATGCTCAATCGCCTTAGAAGTTTAGTTGGTGAAATGTCTTCTCCACTTTCCAATGTGTCGACTTCTTTTCTTGATCTTAGGTTGTAGTGTGTTGTAGGATTTTTGCTCATTCACGACCTATACGACAAAGAAAATAACAAAAATAAAGAAAACAACAACAAAAAGAAAATATTGCAATTAACAAATTGATAGAATAATCCTCGACGACACGGCGCCAAAATGGATACATTCCAAATGATGTACCAATTAATTTTGCTTACTTAGCTTAAACGCATTGTCTTAAATAGTAATATGGCAAGTAAGATTCATCTCCTGCAGAGGATTGATTCAATTTAATCAATTACACACTAGAAAGTGAAATTAACAGTTACATACGAAATTGATTAAAATAGGGGGGTTGATTTGTTGAACTAAGGAAAGCAATAAATTCAAAAATAGAAAAGATTTGAGTTTTGAAATAAACAAAGTAGTTTTTGATTAAATATGTGAAAATGTGATTGATGGGTATTTCGTTATCATGAGAATGATTTTCCTATCAATTACCACAATGGATTTTCATTCCCTAGATTAACAACAATTCGAGAATAATTACAAGCTCAATTATATGAATCTCTTCTTACATGTTAGTTGAATAAAACAAGCTCTTTACTCAGTCATATTCATTAAACAACCTAGAACAAGTTCTCTACATTTAATTTAACAAAATCATTACAACAAAAGAGATGAGTTGAATTAAAAGTAAACTCACAAGCTCGATTTACTCACGTAAGTGTTAATCCACATACAATCAATTGAAAATTCCTCATAATCTATTGAAATGTAATTGCTACAAGGTTTTAGAATAAATAACTATTACGTACTATATATATTCCAAAATAGCATTCATTGAAACCACTCAATCATTTAGTTGTACACCTAAACAATCAAGAAGAACAAAATCAACATTTAAAACAATGGATTAAACACGTCGATCAAGAGAACTATAAATCACAAAATAATTGAAAATGATAACTCGGGTTTGAAATCGCCCCCAATCACCAATATGTTTAGTTATCCATTAAATACTCAAAAATAACAAACAAATTCTTATAACACATTAATGGAAAATAGATTAAAGAAAAGAAAAACTCATTAATAAAGAGAGAAATGGTTGAGAGTTCTTTAATATCAATGAATATTATTTATCAAGCTATTTCACCATCACCATGCTTCAATTTTGCCCCAAAACACCAAAGAAAATCAAAGGAAAAAGAAGAAAGAAGAGGAAAATGAGAAAGCCAGCAAAAGGAAGAGGAAGACACAGCTTCCTTTTCAAAACAGGGGCTGCACTTTTTAAAATTAAAACCTAATGCCTAAATTGTAGTCCATGCCCCCAACTTTGAAAAAGACAAAAAATGGTCCCTAAGTTTTTTAAAGTGGCGCCTAGGTGCTGCTACAATGGTGCCTAGGCGCCAATTTTTTGCCAAAAACTAAATTTACTATTCATTTTGTAGCCAAATTTTTAAGATATTTCACATCAGGTCCTCCAACTATCAAAAAGTAATAATCTTGGTCCCCAAATGTTAGAAATTTTTGCGTCTTTGATTATTTTTGCTCATTTCTCATGTAAAATCCTTCAATCCTCATTCAAATTTGGGTTTTCACCTACACAATAAAAACAACTAAGTTAATTAATAAATTGCTAATGAAAACTCACAAATATCTAAGTTCAATGGTCTAAATAAGTGCAAAAATCCGCACTTATCACATACTCTCCAATCATTTCTTTTCAAAAACTTTGAATCTATACGTAAAATGACTGCAACTTTTCATATATATATATATATATATATATATATATATATATATATATATATATATATATATATATATATATATATATATATATACGCCTAAGATACAACGCCTCAAGGCCGCCTTTTCCTGATTCTTAGGCCGGTAGGCCCGAACAACCGACAACCGACCTAAGAATGAAGGGAAGGCGTCCTTGAGGCGTTGTACCTTGGGAGCCAAATCATGCGGTCCGTGAAAGTTGGTGTGTGTGTGTGTGTGTGTTCGAAGTTTTTAAAAAGAAATGATTTGAGAGTATGGTTTGGTTGGGTTCAGTGTATAATCGGGGGTTTTTTTTTTTGGGCACGAGTGCTACTGGCTGCAGTGAAAGTATTAACTCATTTTTCGATAGCTTGTTACTTTTCAAACTAACCTTCACAATTTTGTTCTAAAATATTATCAAAAGGACTAAAGCATGAATATTATTTTTTAATTTTTTTATTTCACTAGTAAATCAGTATTTTTTGTATACTAAGTTGTTTTTTTTTCACGTAAGATTCAGATTTCGAGTTAGATTTTTAAGCCAAGTAATGTACAAATGATTGTTGGAACTCATATTAAAGTAAATTGATTTATTCCATGTCTCAATTGTTTCATGGCTATATTATTTATTTTCATGAATGCATGGGATGAAATTTGTGATGAGATTAATCTTTTCTCCATATTCTTAATTTGCAGATGAATGTTGGTGACATGATTGAAGCATGGTAGGATTAATGCAACTGTGTGCGTGTGCACTTGTGTACCCCTATATATATATATCTGTACATTTCTAATGGTTCCATATTATCTCCTAATCTAATATAATGTCATATTATAGTATTTTTCCATACTTCTATTATATTATTCCAAGTCTGAGGATCATGTGCTGTAATATTTAATATTTGTGGCTTTAATATTAGACTTGTTTTATGATATTTAAAATTTTACTTGTTAATCTAGAAAAAATAATTTATAGTTTTAGTTTTTATCAAGAAATAGAAGAAGTTTTAGATTACGGTATAGAATTTATTTATATAGAAAAAAGTAAACCTATAGATTATTTATTTGCTATTTTACAAGTAACTAAAAATCTATCCTTAGAATTAAAAGAAAATATATTAAATAGATATTTAATATCAGAATTTAGAAAAGAATATTTTATAAATATATTTGATCAGACTTTTATAAAAGATTTAGATCTAATTATTGAATTAGATATAATAGAAAATACATTTTTTGAAGATATATTTTCAGATAATACAAGTTTTAGTCTAGATTCTTATTATTATTCAGATTAAAGTTTAAACTGGATTTATTAAATAAAGAAATTAGTAAAGTAAACACAGATATAGTAAACTTAAGCAGAAGAGTTATTAATATTGAAAAAGATATTGTAAAGATTAAAGAAAATTTAGATTTTATTAAAGAGCAGAATATAGAAATAATAAATAAAACTGAAGAAAAAGAAAAATTTCCAGATTTTAGAACTCGAGAAGCTATAGAAAATATAAATAAAAAATTAAGTAATATAGAAAACAAACCAATTCAAGATTTAATAAGTATTACAAATAGTTTAGATAAATTGAGTTTAAAAAATACAGGAAAAGAAAAAGTAACTAGAAAATTATCTACTACATTTTATAAAAAATGAATAATTTGAATAATTTTCCTAATTTTACCGGTAGATCAAGAACTATTAGAGAACAATGACCATCTTCAGAACATTTTAATAATAGTAGACATAGTACTTCTAGTATAAGTACAAATATTATAGAAAGAATTTTAAGAAGACAACCACAGTATAGTCAGAATATAGAAGAACTTATAGATCCTGAACAAGATTATAATAGATTTCAGACTCATGGTTTGCAATTACTTAACCCAGAAAACTTATATAATAGAGGAATTCTTGAATCAAGAACTCAATTTTTTAGACATACTAGAGAAGTTTCAATTCAATGTTTAGATGGACAAGTAAGACAATTATCACTAATATCAGAATAATCTAAAAAAGAATTAAGAAAAAAGAATTTTAAATTTATGCATTTAGGATTAATAGTTATAGGAATTAAAGGATTAATGAGAAAAAATTTAGGTGGTAAAGTTTTATTAACTATTTATGATGAAAGGATTCAAAATATAGAAAAAAGTATGATAACTAGTACAGAAATAGATATGAATAATAATCATGGTATTATATATTGTAATCCAGATTTTTTATTAACAATAAAAGATTTTTCAGAAAAAATTAAGATTGGTATTCAGACACATGGATATGAAGATGTAAATTCAGGAGAAAATTTATTATTAAGTATAGGATTTTTAGGAAGATGTAGTAATAATTCCCAAACTAGATACAAGGTTTACATAGATAAAGTAGTAAACTTAATGAGTAGTAAATGTATTAAAATGATTAAACCTAAGACTTATGATGCTGAATTATTAGCAGGATTAGAATGGGATTTAGATAAATTTTTAGAAACTCAAGAACAAATCTTAACTCCTCAAGAAGCTATTACTTATAAAGATTTATATGGAAGAACTAGTTTAAGATTTGGTAATTATAGTAATATAAATAGAAATGATAATTCAGAAACAAAATCTAATACTAATGAAGAAAAACAAGAACAAGAACCTTTTCTTAATACAGTAGAAACAGAAATAGTAGATAGAATAATTTATCCTAAAGAATTATGTATGGAATTATCCCCTACATAATTATTAAAATTAGAAGATCATTTGTTTTTAAATAAACAAATTAAAGAACAAGAATTTTTATATTATGATAATAATAAAAATTTAAGAGTAGGAATAGAAGAAATTGATAGTAAATCAGAAATCTCAGAAATTAGTAATTATAAAGAATTAGCAGATGAAGCAAATCCATCTAGGCCAGAACCAGAAAAATATCAATATTTAGGAGGATATCCACCCAGAATTGTTTATACAGATTATAATGATAAAGACAGAAAATATATAGCTAGAGGAAAGATTAGACCTTTAGAACCTAAGATAGAATTTCAAACATTACATAAGCCACAAATATTAAATATTACAGCACATGATCCTCAGACTTGGAATAATATAATAGAAGTATGGAAAAATACTATAATAGGACATTATATTAGATTAGCAGATAATATGGAACCATTAGAAATGTACAGATACTAAGAAACATTTCTAGGAGAAGATGCTAAAGCTACATGGGAAGCTTTTAAAAAAGATAAACAATCAGAATTTGAAATAGTAATTTCATTAGGAAATAATCCTTATAATTTTGTTAGTAAAATACATGAATTATTAACAGGAGCAGATCCTAATACAGGACAATTAATAATTCAACAAAAAGCAATTAGAGAATTAGAACAACTTAGTTTAAATAGATGGACCCAAGGTAGAGAAGTTAAACAATTTTTAAATGAATATCATTATTTAACAGCTATTTCAGGAAATACTTTTAATCAAGAATTAGGGAAAAAATTATTTCATAAATTACCAGGACCTTTAGGATTAGAAATAACAAAGAAATGGAATGAAAATGAAAATATTAAAGATAGACCAAATGAATTATGGAGTATAGGAAATAGAATACAATTTATAATGGGATATCTAGAAAAGAAATATATTGAATTACAAATTCAAAATCAATTAAAAAAGACAGATTATAAATTTTGTAAAGATATTTATACACCACAGACTTGTGAAAATAAAATTAGAGAAAAAAGTAAAAGAAAATATGATAGAAAATTATATAAGCCTATTAAGAAAAAATATTATTTAAGAAAATCTAATAGAAGAAAACCATATTTAGATGAAAATAGGCATGTTAGAAAATTTAGACCAGAAAGAAATTATCCTAATAGGTTAAATTGTTATGTTTGCGGAGAAACAGATCATTTAGCAAAAACTTGTCCAAGAAAAATAAATAATAATGATAAAAGAAGTAATCTTATAGAATGTACAAATGAAGATTTATTAGAAATAGATGAATATATTTCTGATAAGGAATCAGTATATAGTATTATATCAATAGAAGATTTTGATAAAAATAATATAGAAGAACAATCAGATTATGAAAATTTTATACAAGAATTTTCAAATTTAGAAGATTCAATTTCAGATGAAGAATTAGAATTAATGGATATAGAATTAGAATGTAAACATAATTGGTTAAAAGAAACAGGTTTAGATAATATACCATGTTATATATGTAAATGGTATCCTAGTAAAAAATTAAGAGTAAAATGTAAAAATTGTTTCTTAGAAGCATGTAAAAAATGTTTATCACAAAAAGATTTAATAGAATTAGAAGAAGATATGCAAAGATATATATTACAAAAATTAGAAATTTTAGAATCAAAAAATAAGGGAAAAAATCCAGAAATAATTCCTGAATCAGAATTAGTTCAAGTTTTTTGTAATTCAGAAAAATTAAAAAGCATTAAAGTAAAATGTTATGTTAGAATAGAAAATTATGAAATAATATGCTTAGGATTAATAGACTCTGGATGTAGTCATTGTATAATTAATAAGAAAAATATGCCAGAAAAATATATTATAAAATCAAAAGAACCTACAGAAGCCCAACAAATGGATGTGAATTTTTATAGTTATCAAGATATTTTAAGGCTCTTTAAGAATTAGTTTTGAAACTAATTGTGGAAGAAGTACAGAATATAGTTTACCTAAAGATTCAGTATGGGTAAGAAATTTATCTTTAAATACAGATTTAATTCTAGGATTATGTTTTTTATTAAAAGATAATGGAAGCATAATTATTAGTAAAGATTTTATGCAATTACAAAAATTTACAATTTGTGCACCAAATTATATAAAGAATATTCCATCAGAGTTTGCTGAGAAGTGTGGTGGAATTAAGGAAAGTAAAGAATGTGAATGTAGTAAAGAAAAATAATGTCAATTAATAGAAGAAGATTTAATTATAGATGAAGAACATTTTGAAGATTGTGAATTTATAGAAATTGAAAAAATATATGATTTATTAGTTACAGAACAAGATATAGAAAATATGATAAGTAAATTAGAAAAATTAGAAATATTAGGAGAAAATGTTCTAAGATATTGGAATAAAGATAAAGTTTTATGTGAATTAAAAATTAAAAATCCAGAATATATAATTAAGACTAAAAATATTGAAGCAACAAATCAAGATGCTGAAGATTTTAAGATGCATATTTCAGATTTATTAAAATTAGGAGTAATCAGAAAATATATTAGTCCACATAGATCAACAGCATTTATAGTTAGAAAACATTCAGAAATTATTAGAGGAAAGAGTAGAGTGGTCATAAATTATAAAAGACTTAATGATAATACTATAGATGATTCATATAATATCTCAGATAAGAATGTTTTAATAAATAAAATTCAAGATTGTAATATTTTTAGTAAATTTGATTTAAAATCATGATTTTGGCAAGTAAAAATGCATCATGATTCTATAGAATGGACAGTCTTTACTTCTCCAGAAGGACATTTTGAATGGTTAGTAATGCCTTTTGGGATAAAAAATGCCCCTAGTATATTTCAAAGAAAAATGGAGAATATGTTTAATAAACATAGCAAATTTATTATAGTTTATATTGATGATATATTAGTCTTTAGTAAAAATAAAAAAGAACACAGAGGACATTTACAAATCATCTTTTCAGAATTTATAAAACATGGTTTAATAATAAATAAGAAAAAAATGCATTTGTTTAAGGAATATATAGAATTTTTAGGAGTAAATATAGTAAAAGGAAAAATAGAATTACAACCACATATAGCTCAGAAGGCTTTAGAATTTTCAGATAAATTAGAAGATCTTAAACAATTACAAAAAATTTTAGGATTGGTAAATTATGCTAGACCTTTTATTAAGAATTTAGGAAAGATAGCAGGACCATTATATGGAAAGACTTCCCCTAAAGGACGGAGATATTTTAATATTGAAGATATAAAATTAGTACAAAATATAAAAGAAAAATTAAAAAATTTACCAAAATTAGATATGCCTTTAGATACAGATTATTTAATTATAGAAACAGATGGAAGTATAACAGGATGGGGAGCAATTCTAATTGCAAAACCTAATAAGTATGAAAGTAAAGATACAGAAAAAATTGTTAGATATAACAGTGAAAATTATAAAGAAAAAGGTAATATCAGTAGCATAGATTTAAAATTGCTAGCAGTCAATTATGCATTAGATTCTTTTGAACTATTTATTATTTCTAAAAAAGAAATTACTTTAAGAACAGATTGTGAAGCAATTGTAAGCTTTGTTAATAAAATGAAATTAGAAAATAAAAGAAGTAACAGAAGAATATGGTTAAATTTTATTGATAGAATTACTAATACTGGATTATTAGTAAATTTTGAGCATATTAAAGGTCAATAATCAGGTAGCAGATATTTTAAGCAGAATTATTAAAAATAAAACTTATGACTGATTTCATGCAGATGCAAAGGCCAAGAGGTCCCAGACCAGGATTGCCAATTACTGGCAGTTCAAGTTCTCAGACTAATTTACTACAGACTCAAGATAAGTTAAGATTTGGTAACGTAGAATTAATTTGTTTTCCAAATAGTAATATTAGTTTTAAGACTTTACCTCATATTTCTACTACAAAAGCAAAAAAATGTATTTTAGATAACTTATGAATTTCTTATAATAAGAATCCAAAAGACCAAAAGTATTTTTTAGCATGTTTAAATGCTCTCTCAGAACATTTTAGTCAAGATCATAAAAAGTTTAAATGTTATGTTGTTTTACAAGGCAGATTAGCAGGAGTTTATCATACCTGGTTAGAAGTTTCAGATTGTATTAAAAATTTTCCAAATCCCCTTTATAAGGGTTTTTATTCAATCTCAGAAGCTCTAGAAGAATGTAGAAAATACATAGGAATAAATTATTTTATTTCACCTTCTTTAAAGAATGTTTCAGACCAGCCATTAGATTATATTTCAAAATTTTGTGAGCACTGTGAGTGCATGACAAAGAATTTTAAAATTTTAAATGAATCTAATCAGATTTTACAACAAGAAAAGTTATCTTTACAAAAGAAAATTTCAGATTTAGAAAAAGAAATTATTAATTTAAAAATTTCAAATGTGCATAGACAAGCAGGTACTATAGAGAAATTCTATATATTCCTTAAACAAATGCATTTTTTTCTTATTTATTATTAAACCATGTTTTATAAATTCTGAAAAGATGATTTGTAAATGTCCTCTGTGTTCTCTTTTATTTTTACTAAAGACTAATATATCATCAATATAAACTATAATAAATTTGCTATGTTTATTAAACATATTCTCCATTTTTCTTTGAAATATACTAGGGGCATTTTTTATCCCAAAAGGCATTACTAACCATTCAAAATGTCCTTCTGGAGAAGTAAAGGATGTCCATTCTATAGAATCAGGATGTATTTTTACTTGCCAAAATCCTGATTTTAAATCAAATTTACTAAAAATATTACAATCTTGAATTTTATTTATTAAAACATTCTTATTTGGGATATTATATGAATCATCTATAGTATTATCATTAAGTCTTTTATAATTTATGACCACTATACTCTTTCCTCTAATAATTTCTGAATGTTTTCTAACTATAAATGCTGTTGATCTATGTGGACTAATATATTTTCTGATTACTCCTAATTTTAATAAATCTGAAATATGCATCTTAAAATCTTCAGCATCTTGATTTGTTGCTTCAATATTTTTAGTCTTAATTATATATTATGGATTTTTAATTTTTAATTCACATAAAACTTTATCTTTATCCCAATATCTTAGAACATTTTCTCCTAGTATTTCTAATTTTTCTAATTTACTTATCATATTTTCTATATCTTGTTCTGTAACTAATAAATCATATATTTTTTCAATTTCTATAAATTCACAATCTTCAAAATGTTCTTCATCTATAATTAAATCTTCTTCTATTAATTGACATTATTTTTCTTTACTACATTCACATTCTTTACTTTCCTTAATTCCACCACACTTCTCAGCAAACTCTGATGGAATATTCTTTATATAATTTGGTGCACAAATTGTAAATTTTTGTAATTGCATAAAATCTTTACTAATAATTATGCTTCCATTATCTTTTAATAAAAAACATAATCCTAGAATTAAATCTGTATTTAAAGATAAATTTCTTACCCATACTGAATCTTTAGGTAAACTATATTATGTACTTCTTCCACAATTAGTTTCAAAACTAATTCTTGCAGGTCTTAAAATATTTTGATAACTATAAAAATTCCCATCCATTTGTTGGGCTTCTATAGGTTCTTTTGATTTTATAATATATTTTTCTGGTATAATTTTCTTATTAATTATACAATGACTACATCCAGAGTCTATTAATCCTAAGCATATTATTTCATAATTTTCTATTCTAACATAACATTTTACTTTAATGCTTTTTAATTTTTCTGAATTACAAAAAACTTGAACTAATTCTGGTTCAGGAATTATTTCTGGATTTGTTTCCTTATTTTTTTATTCTAAAATTTCTAATTTTTGTAATATATATCTTTGCATATCTTCTTCTAATTCTATTAAATCTTTTTGTGATAAACATTTTTTACATGCTTCTAAGAAACAATTTTTACATTTTACTCTTAATTTTTTACTAGGATACCATTTACATATATAACATGGTATATTATCTAAACCTGTTTCTTTTAACCAATTATGTTTACATTCTAATTCTATATCCATTAATTCTAATTCTTCATCTGAAATTGAATCTTCTAAATTTGAAAATTCTTGTATAAAATTTTCATAATCTGATTGTTCTTCTATATTATTTTTATCAAAATCTTCTATTGATATAATACTATATACTGATTCCTTATCAGAAATATATTCATCTATTTCTAATAAATCTTCATTTGTACATTCTATAAGATTACTTCTTTTATCATTATTATTTATTTTTCTTGGACAAGTTTTTGCTAAAAGATCTGTTTCTCCGCAAACATAACAATTTAACCTATTAGGATAATTTCTTTCTGGTCTAAATTTTCTAACATGCCTATTTTCATCTAAATATGGTTTTCTTCTATTAGATTTTCTTAAATAATATTTTTTCTTAATAGGCTTATATAATTTTCTATCATATTTTCTTTTACTTTTTTCTCTAATTTTATTTCCATAAGTCTGTGGTGTATAAATATCTTTACAAAATTTATAATCTGTCTTTTTTAATTGATTTTGAATTTGTAATTCAATACATTTCTTTTCTAGACATCCCATTATAAATTGTATTATATTTCCTATACTCCATAATTCATTTGGTCTATCTTTAATATTTTCATTTTCATTCCATTTCTTTGTTATTTCTGATCCTAAAGGTCCTGGTTTCGGGGGAGGGGGGAGCACGTGCCCCCCACTTTGGAGATTTTTTTTTTATAAAGTCATGTTTGATATCCGATTGAAATCTAAATTTTAATTTAAATCAAAATTAACAATTAATTTTAATAACATATTTCATGGAATTCATAACTATTTAACTTTTATAAAAATTTACTAAAAATTTGATTTTAATATCCACCAAACATGGGCAAAATCAAAAGAAAACTAAGTTTCGATAAAATGATAATTTTAAAAATTCTTCGACGATCGTACACTAATCGAATTTACAAATTGCTTATGTCATCTCAAAACTTATTTCGAGAACTACATTATGAGTATATCAAATAGTACAAGCAGATATCAAAAATAGTTAAAAATACGTTAAACATGAGTCTTAAAAAAAGAAGTCTAACTTGCATTCTAAAAAAAAAAATCAATTATTTCATTCACAGTTATTATTTTTGCGATAACAATTCTCAATGTAATTTTCATCATTTTATTAGGAAATTTTATATAGAATATGATATCAAAAAATTTTGAAACTTTACATCCGAAAAAGTTATATCTCATGTAAATTTTCGGATGCAAAATAACATGTATATAATTTTTTTGGATGTAAATTTTTTTATTTTAAAATTTCTCCTAAGTTCTTTACAAGTTCGATTGTGCCCCCTAAATTTAAAGTTCAGTGTCCGTCATTGCCTACAAAAATGTTTATCGACTTGTAGTAGGTTTCATATTCTCTAATTGGAAGGAAATTTCTAAACATTAAGTCTTATAATTTGCATCTAAAATATATGAATGATTTAAGTTTACAACAAGATATAAGCCAATTTGAATTATTTTTGCATGTCTTATTTTTCATTATTTTGTTCTCTAATCAGTTTCTGTTGTTACTACTACAAACATTTATGCTCAATAACATCCCGATGTTGAGAGAGACGAACTTTAAGGTCTGGAAAGAAATTATGGAGATTGTCCTCGATTGTATGGATTCAAGTTTTGCACTTTGTTCAGATCGACCCACTTCTACTCCAAAAAACCCCAATGAGGTTAACATTAATAGGTGGAATCGCTCTAACCGAATGTGCTTGATGATCATGAAACGTTCCATTCTGGAAGCGTTTCGGGGCTCAATTCTTGAGAACGAGAGCGCCAAGAAGTTCCTGGAGGAAATTGAACAATATTTTGCTAAGAACGAAAAATTGGAGGCGAGTAACCTTTTGGCTAAACTTGTCGCGATGAAGTATAAGGGCAAAGGGAACATAAGGGAATACATTATGGAAATATCTCATCTCGCATCGAAACTCAAGTCGTTTAAGTTGGAGTTGTCTGAGGACTTGCTTGTGCACTTTGTTTTGATATCTCTTCCTGCACACTTTGGGCAATTCAAAGTGAGTTATAACACTCAGAAGGACAAATGGTTCCTCACTGAGCTTATATCTCATTGTGTACAAAAAGAAGAGAGACAACATCATGATAAGACTGAGAGTGCTTACTTGGCGTCAACTTCTCAGAACAAGAAAAGGAAAAGAGCTAAGGATACTACGGAAGGACCTTCTAAGTAGAAGAAACAAAAGAAGCAGGATGATGAATTTTCCTGCTACTTCTGTAAAAAGGTGGGACACATGAAGAAAGAGTGTTCCAAGTATGCTGCCTGGCGTCTAAAGAAGGGTATGCTTCTAACTTTAGTTTGTTCTGAAGTTAATTTAGCTTATGTACTTAAGGATACTTGGTGGGTAGATTCTGGTGCTACTACTCACATAAGTATATCTATGTAGGGTTGCCTGTGGAGCCGACCACCAAGTGATACTGAAAGATTCATCTTTATGAGCGACGACAATAAAGTTGCAGTGGAGGCTATAGGGACTTTCATATTACAATTAAAAACTGGGTTTTATTTGGATTTGTTTGAGACTTTTGTTGCACCATTAGACGGAATTTAATTTATTTCTAGTTTGGACAAATCAGGATTTTCTTGTTCATTTGGAAATAATAAAGTTAGTCTCTATAAAAATTTAAATTTTGTTGGTTTCGGTTATTTGAATGATAATTTGTATATGCTTGATGTTGGCAGTTCCTGTATTGAAATACTGCAAACCAGTTCCCGTGGTACAAAGCAAAAATTAAGTGAGAATTCCACCACTTTATGATACAAGCACTTAGGTCATATCTCTAAACAGAGAATTCACATGCTTGTGTTAGATAGAATTCTTGAGCCCCTAGATTTAACAAACTTCCAAGTTTGTGTTGAGTGCATCAAGGGGAAATGAACAAATATTAGAAAATTAAGTACCAGAGAGAGCTACAAACGTCTTAGAACTAATACACACTGATATCTACGGTCCATTTCCTACGGCTTCTTGGAATGGACAATAGTACTTCATTACATTCATAGATGATTACTTTAGATTCGGTTACCTATATTTGATACATGATAAGTCACAATCCTTGGACATTCTTAAGGCTTTCAAAGCTGAAGTTGAACTTCAACTTGGAAAGAAAATAAAGGCTATTAGATCTGACCGTGGTGGTGAATACTACGGAAAGCATGATGGATCGGGAGAACAATGTCATAGACCCTTTACTATTTTTCTCAATAAGTGTGGAATAGTTCCACAACACACCATACTAGGCAAACCTAGCATGAATGGTGTTGCAAAGCGACGAAACCAAACTCTTAAGGATATGTTAATGAGTATGATTAGCCATCCCTCTTTGCTAGAGTTACTTTGGGAAGAAGCTTTGAAGACCGCAGTGTACATCTTTATCAGGGAATCGAGCAAAGCAGTTGACAAAACCCTATGAGCATTGGACATGCAAGAAGCCTAGCATTAGGCACTTGCACATTTGGGATTGTCCAGCCGATGCATGGCCTTGTAGGCCACATGAAAGAAAACTGGACTCAAGGATGATTAACTGTTATTTCATTGGTTACGCTGAATGCTCTCGAAGATATAAGTTTTACAATCCTACATCAAGATCTTTCTTTGAAATGAGAAATGTAAGATTCCTTGAGGATATTGAGTTTGGGGGGAGGGAGGAAGAGAGAGAGAGAGAGATAAAATATAAGTAATGGTGTTTTTGAAGAATAATCTATTATTGACGGCGATCAGGTCTCTATACCTATTGAATCAAGTCATAGTTTCAGAACTAGATGACAATGTCAAGACCAAGACGACAATAAGATTCTTCCTTAAGCAACACCTATAGAACAAACTCAACAACCTCAAAAAGTGTAATTGAGGAGATCAACTAGAGAGAGAAGAAATGCAATTCTAAATGATTATATTATCTTTCTCTATGAATATTAGGATGGCATTGGTTTAACGGAGGATGACCCGATCAACTTCCATCAAGTCATGCGCAGTTCTAACTCTCAAAAGTGGATTGATGCCATGAAGGATGAGATGAAGTCTATGGAAGACAATGACGTTTGGGATCTCGTCGAGTTGCCTAAAGGTGTGAAGCCTATTAGTTGTAAATAAATATTTAAAACTAAGAGGGATATAAAGGGCAATATCGAGAGATATAAGGCTCGTCTAGTCGCCAAAGACTTTACTCAAAAGGAAGGTATAGACTACAAAGAGACTCTCTCCAGTATCTTTGAAAGACTCATTTAGAACAATAATGGCACCAGTGGCTCATTTTGATCTAAAGCTACATCAGATGGATCTCAAGAAAGCGTGACATTGACAAGATGATTTGCATGGTACAGCCAGAAAACTTTGTATCGAAAGATCCAAAGTCTATAGTCTGTAAGTTGAAGAAATCCATCTATGGTCTCAAACAGGTTTCCCGTCAATGGTATCACAAGTTCCATCAAGTCATTACCTCAAACGATTTTGAGGCGAATGTTGTTGATGACTGTGTATATCATAAGTTCAGTGTGAGTAAATATATCTTCTTGTTATTATATGTCGATAATATTCTATTCACTAATAGCGATATAGGCTCACTATAAGAAACCAAGAAATATCTAATGAAGAAATTCGAGATGAAAGATCTTGGGGACGCTTCTTTTGTATTAGGTGTTCAGATATTGAGAGATCGTTCTCGAGATATCATTGGGTTGTTACAAAAGAGCTATATCGATAAGGTTTTGAGTTTATTCGGCATGAAAGATTGTAAACCAGGAGACACACCCATCGCTAAAGGAGACAAGTTTAGTCTCAAACAATGCCCTAATAATGATCTTGAAAGAAAAGAAATACAGAAGATTCCATATGCGTCAGTAGTAGGGAGTCTAATGTACGTTCTAGTTTGTACTCGTCCCGACATAACATTTATAGTATGAGTTTTGGATAGATATTTGAGTGATCCAGGCATGCAGCATTGGAAGGCAACCAAACGCGTGATGCATTATTTGAAGAGAATAAAAGATTACATGCTCACTTATCGGAGATTAGACAGTTTAGATGTTATTAGGTTCTCTGACTCCAATTTTACAGGATGTTAAGATAGCAAACGATCCACATCAGGTTACATCTTTATGTTGGCTGGAGGAGCTATCTTATGGAAGTCTACTAAGCAGACTCTCATAGCTTCTTCAACCATGGCTGTGGAGTTCATTGCTTGTTATAAGGCATCCAACCATAGGATATGGCTGTGAAACTTTGTCACTAGGCTGCAAGTGATAAATGGCAATGACAAGCCATTAAAGATTTACTATGACAATAATTCAGCAGCGCTTTACTCCAACAAAAATATGAGTTCGACGAAGTCGAAGTTTATCAACATCAAGTTTCTAGTTGTTAAAGAGAGAGTTCAGAATAGACTGGTTGAGTGATAGTCTTCATCAAGACCTGCCAAACTTGAATAATCAGGTCTGATTGAATGATAGTTTTGCCAGTAATTTCCAGATTATCAACAAGCTACATGACTTTGTTTAAGTATTGATCAATACTCATGTTTCCTTTTCTTGATTTTTGAAGTTCACCCGTGAGAAAGGTGATCCTAGATCTATTTTGGACTCCATAACTCTCCTCATTGGCAATCCATAATTCATTTGAAGAGTAAAGCCATCCCATTAGCAGCTAGTCTGTGGACATCCATTGGCAATATTTTGGATTTTTGACCATCTCAACACTAGTTCCAGCTTTACCAGTAATTTGAGTGCCAGTGAATTCTTGAGGAAACACCTTTGTCCTAAGAATATACCCTTCCAGATTGTGTCCTCGAATGATTGGGAGAATCATGTTTTTCCCGAGCAGATAATTATTCTTATCTAGCTTCACATACACAGTTTGGGTAAGGTTGACACCAAAGGGTATGAGGTAATTGTAGTGCTGCTGGAAATGGATACAGAAATAGTGGTAGGGTCAACATTTTGTAGGGTGTTACTGGCATTGGCCATGGAAGCTCCAATACCAAGTTAAAGTTTGAATGAAGGCAAGATGGGGTGATTAACTGTATTCATAGACGCCTTACCATATTCACTCTTGCCTTACCATATTCACTCTTGCCTTACCGTATTCACAGATGACTTACCGTATTCATTCTTCCCTATTTATTGCTGCAGCTACTGAATTATATAATACAAGGCAATGTTACAAGAATGATCAAGAACCTATGGTTGTTAGGTTGTTCCTCAATTTTGTGGATCACGTTGGAATCTTTATACAACTTGGTGGTCCAAATGTACACATGGGAAACGGTTATGACAGCAAGGAGTGAAGCTATCGAATTATCGAATGAGTTGGACAGTGGCCTGCACTAATGTGGAGCTGATAAGGAGTGAATGTGTAAATGTTAATTCTCAATAAATAATAATCACTATACAGTAAAAATATGTTAAGATTTATACAGAGAAATATGCAGCTAGCTTCTAATATAATTATTGAAATGCTACAAGATGTAATGCTTGGGAACCAATTACCATAAATTGTCCAATGATGTTCTAAAGAATCATTTAAAGGATCTCCAAGTGGCAGTGGAATTGGTTTTTAGTGGCCTGTAGATGAATCAAAATGGTTTCTATTATTTTACACAGTTAATTCAATACGTAAAGAAATTCAGATAAAGTTTCTCAATCGACCAATTAACGTAGATTAAGAAATCAACTTGCTAGTAGTTATACCCACAAATCACCAAATAAAGAAAAACGAAAGAAAGAACACAAAAGGGATCATATACATGGATGGTACGCCATATAATTTTGGATGGATCACAGAAATGGACGGGCCAAATTCTGAGAGAAGGAATTTTGGTGGTGATGGAAATGGAAGAAGATGATAGGAAATGAATTTCGTTATTGAAATATTTTATAAGGTAAGTAAGGGTGTTTAGACATAGGGTTACAAATTCAATAGTGTTTTAATAAATAAATTTTGAGCATTGGATTGGTTTAAATTAAATGTCATGATATTTATTTTTAATAGTCTTTTATTTTATAAAAAAAAGTGCTAATCCATTATAATACTAAGAAAAGTGTAAACATATCATTAAGATATCTAACCTGCATTTTGTATACTTATATGAGCCGTTGAACTAAGGTATTCATTGTTGATTTGGATGAATTATAATTTAATTGTGTGTTAATTTTGTTTGTTATGTAAAACTCGATGCACATTGATTGAATCGGAAGAAATGAATGATAAAGGGGCCAAAAATGATGATTCCCAAAGTTCGAGCTCTAAATTGGAAGTTTCCAATAGTTGATTCTGGCCACAAATCCATGATTGAAGATTATATGGATTCAATTGGATGCAATTAGAAGTCAAATAAGTAAAATATAGTCAATATTTTTTTACAAATCAATTTTCAATGGCACAAGTTATGCTCCAAATTTTTAGCCTAAGATTATAACATATTTTTCGTATAGCAAACATTCAAATTGAAAAATTGATATTTCTAGAAGCATTTTAGCCATTTGAGTTATCTTTCTAGCTCACGTTGAATCGTTTCAATTTAATATCGAAAGGTAAACATAAAAGGAAAATACTGATGGCTCCACATATACATAACCATGCGCGATATGAATGCAGCTTTCCTTATTTATTTTTTTGGAACCTAATTTGGACGTGATTCTTGATCTAATTTCATCTTCTATAAATTAAGAACGTGAAAAAAAAACATTCAAAAGATCTCTCGTTCACCTCTCAAATCAAATCATATCATAAAATCTATTAAGGAACAATGAGCCAATTCAATATTATTTGGAGTGGAGAAACAAATCTAACATGTGGATTTAATTAAGAAATATCAAGAAAGAAAAGAATCAAAGTTTGGGGCTGAAGATCAAGAACGAGAATTAGACCGTGACATCTCTTTCTTGTACTTATAAATTTCTGGTGACGTTTTTCCATTTTTCCTGTTATTTTAACTTTAGAAACATATTAAGCTATAGATTTCTTTTGTGTTGGATGAAAATGAACCATTTATTTATTAATTTTTAAGTCAAAGAAAAGCCGTTTGTTAATTCTTGTATTTCTTGATTAATTATGCTTGCTTGTTGCATTATTTGATTGCTTGATCACCAATTACGTAATTAGTTACTTGTTATAGTACTGGAAAGTTCACAATTCAAGTAGAACACTACATGATTAACACAAAGACAATAGATGTTATGAATAACCCACATCGCATGTGTATTGCGTTCTACTCATTCGAATTCACACTAGGCATAGGATGGGGTCATGTTTATAATAGAATTAAGTTATCTTGAAAAAGAAAGTTGAATACAATAGAATTATCGATTGTAAAAAGTACAAGAATGAAGCTAAATTACATAGTTGAGAATTGAAAATATGATTGGATTCAAAATTCCAACATAATTAATAGCTTAATCTTGATACATAATCAAATCATCACTTTGTTACACAATTCAATTTGATAACAGATTGACACAATTTAGTTTAATGTTTATTTCTCGTGAGACGATAATCTTAACTTATCAAATCTATTACTTGTCATGATCTCGTACATTTACGGAATTTATTTGAACAAGTTTTTAGCATCATTATCGGGGAATAAAGTTTTAAACTGAATTTATTTTTGTTTTGTTAATTTTGGCTACCACTTTGATCTCTATTGTATCGGTATTCTTTAAGGTATTATTCAGCTGTATATGTAGGAATCCGATGCTAGAAAATGAGTAAATTTTTTGCAATAAGTAATCTCGACATGAATGATGAAGATATACGTGTAGAAGATATATATTGTAAGTTTTGTTATGAGATATACCGGACACTACTTGTTTACATGCATTTACTCCATGAGGTTCAAGCTTATGCGGTTTAAACAATATTTAAGATATCGAAAACAATTAATTGACAAATTTAATGTAGGATACATGCTTGTGGACGAGTATGTATCTACATATGGAGACAAGGACATCATACTTGTGAGATACTTGCAAAATACTATAAAGAACTTGTTAAGTTGGATGAAAGCAAAATGCATGTGGGAGATGCCATATTCTGGAGTGAATTTAAAAGGTAGGAATATAATCTACTTGAAAATGTTGAAAGGAAAGAAGTGCCCTTGCCCGTGGATTTACGTTGTGAACCGACCATTCAACTCGATGAGATATCAATTATTGAAAAAGAACATAAAGAAGATGACAAATTAATTATAAATGAACCAAGCGAAGAAGTGGCAATTGATGAAAGTGAAATTAACACACAATCTTTCGACTTCATCGAGTGCCCAACAATTAAATTTGTGATTAAACGTGAGGAAAAGACAGTAGTCTACGTAGGTGAGTTTGAATCAGATGGAATATGCAAGTCATATTATATTGAAAGAGGCAAGGTAAACATTTGAAGAATCAACGAAAAATTGATTAAAGTCAAAAGAAGTAAACTAAGGCATCTAAAGCTTTCTTGAGAATTCCAAAATGCAGATTGCTAAAGTCAAGCTAATGACTATAAACAAGCGCTTATTGGGAGGTAACCCATTTTTTCTTCCTTTTATTTATTATTTTCTAAATAATAGATTAAGTAAATTAATTTTTGTGGGCTAATATTTATTTATGTATCTTCATCATTACACATTTATCACAAAAGAGAAAAAAAAAAATATTGTTCACGGCCACAACCCAGGGCCATATCCCATGCTGCATTCCCCGTCTCCAGCCTTATAATCTGACCATCATCCCCTATTCAGTTCCTACAACCTGCAGCCATCATCACCTGTTTCGTCTTTCCCTTCATCCTTAGATTTTCTTATTAGTTATGATATGTCTGAGCTTAATATTAGTTGTTCCATATTATCATGTCATTAATGATTGAATTTTATTCATTTTGTAGAGACATGACACTTAAGAGCATACAAACCGAGAATGCATATAAGGGAAATGATGCAGCTAAGATCATCTAGCACCCGAATTTTGTTCCAAATCAGCCTCCACCCTCAGACAGACATCTAGAAAGCCTCTAACTCCCTTATTTGCTCTTTTTATTTTACTCAACTGATAATATTTTGACATATTGAGGACAATGACTAAGTTAAGCTTGGATTGAAAAAAGACATTGGGTTTTTATTTGCTTTTATGTATTTGTCCTTAAGTTTTTTTGCTAAAATTTTTAAAAAATTTCACTAAGGGTTTCTTTTTAGTTTGATTGTTTGTGTGGGTTAGGTAATTTTACCAGCTATGATGCATATATTTGAAATTATGTGTTAGTTTATGAACTATGAATAAATTGCATGTTTAAAGTAATTGATGTTTATTCATGTGGAATTTGATACCTTTTGAGCACGTGAATTAAATTTTATATTGAAAATGAATGAATTGATTCATATGCTTGATAGTTTGAAATAGTGGACTTAGATTCTAAACCTGAAAACAATCATATTAAACATTTATAAACCAAAATTTAGAATAGTTTAGAGGTGATTAAACTGTTGTACAAAGATATTGATATGATTGGGGATTCCATGTGTACAATTCTCGTGTAGATTCTCTAAGGCCAATAAGATGAAAATCTTAAGTTAGAAGTTGATTTTTGAGAATGAGTATTTAATGAGGAATATTGCACTAATCATTGCATAAAAAGGGAAAATGATGTCTTGTTGTGAAACTACTCTATACCTAATGAGGACAATTATTGAATATCCTAAAAAGAAACCCAAAAGGGATAATGTTAGCGCATGAAATTGAAGACATTACATATTTTGATTAAGTTCCAAACACCTATTTGAGAAAATTAGACATTTGACAATGGATTATTAGTTTAGTTGATTCTTAAATATTGAGGCAATCAAAATAAAGGAGAATCCCTATTTGTTGAGATATTGACTTGCAATTAGTTAGTTCTATCCAAACAAGAGAGGGTAATGATTAGTATATGAATTCAATCTTAGATCACACAAAGGAAATGAGAGTTAAAAAAGAATAAGTTTGGGATGTATATTCCTAGAGTGAAGAAATGACAGATTTGACCGTTAAAGGTCAAAAATCGAAGCAATTTATAAATTTATGATGTTTTACTCAACTCTTCACAAACACGTCAAATTTGCATGAGATAACTAGAAATTGATTTCTGTATTTTGATTTTAAAGTTGTTCATAGATTTAATACAATGATTTCAACCATGAGACAAATGGTAGGTTATCTGATCAAATTTATTACATTGCTTAATTGACTGACCATCAATTAGGTAATTAGCATTGCATGCTTGTTTGTTGATAAGTTATAGTTTTGTTTGAGAACAAATAAATGTTCAAGTTTGAGGTGTTTGATAAGTGTACTGAATTATTAAATTAGGGTATTTGTTGTTGATTTTGATTAATTATAACTTAATTATGTGTTAGATAAAACTGATACAATTGATTGAATTGAAAGAAATGAATGAAAAATAACAAAAATGGACACTTTCCAAAGTTAGGGCACCAAATTACGAATTTTCAATAATTGATTCAGACCACAAAATAATGATTGAAAATTATATGGATTCAATTGGATGCAATTAGAAGTCAAAGGAGTAAAACATAGCCAAAGTATTTCACAAATTAATTTCCAATTGTACAAGCCAGATTTTCATCCATACATTGAACACTTTTAGAAGAATTGTAGCACTTTGAGTTAGATTTCCAACTTACTTTAAATTGCCTCAATCAAATATCAAAAGAGAAACAAATGAGAAAAATATTGACGACTGTGCAAAGACATATAACCATACGTGATGCGAATAAAACTTTCCTTATTTGATTATAACATTTTTTGGAACCCAACTTGAACGTTTTTCTTGATCTAATTTCACATTCTGTAAATTAAGAGCGTGAAAAAACATTCAAGAGATCTCTCTCTCTCTCTCTCTCTCTCACACACACACACACATCATATCATAAAATCTATCAAAAAATGAGATGCCAAATCAATAATCGTTGGAGAGTAGAAACAAATTTAGTACATGAATTGAATTAAGAAACATCAAGAAGGTGAAGAATCAAAGCTTGGGGTTGAAGATCAAGAACAAGAATTAATCCGTAGTTTTGTAATTTTTGAGTTTCGTGATTAATTATGCATGCTCATTGTATTATTTAATTGTTTGATCGCCAATTAGGTAATTAGTTATTTATTGTAGTGTTGAAAAGTTCACAATTAAGTAGAACATTGTATTATTAACACACTAATAATATATGTTAGGAATAACTTATATCGCGTGTGCAATTACCTTGATAATCATGTTATTGAATACATTATCATCTAAATAATTGTGTAATTTAATGCATTCTACTCATTTGAATTTGCGCTAGGAATATGAATCGATCGTGTTTATAATAAAATTAGCTTATCTTGAAAAAGAGAGTTGAATTGTAACGCCCCAAAATTCTTGAAATTCGAAGCGTTACAAGAAAATCTTTTTAGTTGGGGCGCTTTAATGTTAACCAAAATAAATTGTAACTAATAAAAATTTTGGACTTTGAAATATATAAAAATAATGGTAAATATTTTTCCATATAAACTTAAACAATTATTGTGTAATTTGATTTTGGAAAAC
Source organism: Fraxinus excelsior (assembly GCA_019097785.1). Classification (NCBI taxonomy): domain Eukaryota; kingdom Viridiplantae; phylum Streptophyta; class Magnoliopsida; order Lamiales; family Oleaceae; genus Fraxinus; species Fraxinus excelsior. The sequence goes on from CM032630.1 coordinate 23,975,178, forward strand.
ATTTCGAGGAAACTCAACAAATACGGGCTGTGCAGCAGTGGAAAGAAAAATATGTTTGGCCAAGCAAATGTTGACTAAAATTTATGAAATCCTAACATAGCCTATAAAACTCATATACGTACAACATATAAAAGATTGGGGTCTCGAAAATAATGTTTGAAGTACGAAAATATTTTTCAACTATACTGAACTGACCCGACGCAGTCTACTAAAATGGACATAACTTTTTCTCTAGATAATAATTTAAGGTAATTCCAAAGAGAACTATTAGAAGACTCGTAAACCTTCCAAAAACCCCACTGATTTCACTCTAAGTAATGCACTGTAGCCTAAGGTATATCATTTTTAAGTAAGAGGATAGAATCTGAAAATTCAATTCAGCAATAATTAAACTTCATGCATAATCAATCCAACAGTTCTAAGTTATAGTTGATATGCAATGTATATAAAAACTAGACAAAATAAACAATTAAACATTGAAAAAAATCATCTAAGTTTTCTCAAGAGATTTACATAATTGGAAATTCTACTAGAAAGTTAAAGAGCATTTCAAATTGCCGCAGCACTTGCCACTATGCCAAACCACTGCCATGCCTTGAATTAACTTGTAAATTTTGTAGGGATGAGTACCATAAGTAATACTCAGTAGGAAATAGAATAAACCAAAAAATAATATGTTTTCTAGAAATGCAAACTTCGGTTAATTGTGTCACTGTTAATTGCAAAATGAACGGGCGATCAAGCAGTCCACTTACTCTTAGATTTTGATAACCCCTTTCAAGTATCAAAAATAATCTTTTCATCTCTTATTTGAACCACCAAATGGTGCTTCCATTTTATATTAAGTAACACAATAACACGTTTAATGCAAATCGAAAACAAATAATTTTTACTTCACCTACAAAAATGTCAAAAACACCCTACCTTAAATGCTTGGAGTTTGAATACCCTTTTGTGTCCAATTGTAATAAAATGCCACGTACTCTTAGCCTTTTCTTAGAATATTTTCAGATTTAAAGTGCCTTTGGTCTATGGAAAAATTGGCAAAATAAATTTATGTATATGTATAAAAGTTTGGGAGGAAAAACATGGCTTCTGGGGTTTGTAGGAGGTTATGGTTTTAAATTGCAAATGGGTGACGATTGGCAGTTAATTAAATTGGGGTTATTAAGGATAATGTGAGTGGGGAGGTTATGGCAAGTGGATGGTATGGGGTGCCTTAGTGGAGGAAGACCATGAGTGAGAAGAATTCAAAATAGTGGCATTGAATTTGAGGTTATTTGGTACAATATAATTGGTGTATTTAATTTTTAAAATTTAAGCACTTAACATAGGCAACAATCAATAATAAGTGTGTCGGCACAAATAAAATAATCAAATCAAAATAAAAATTAGCTGTTCAAAAGAAATTAGATACCTTACAATTTTTTTTCTTAAAAAAACAAGTGCACGAAACTTTACTATCGTGACCCAAAACTTTAATTTGAACTTTTAGGAAGTGTCGTAACGACGAAATAATATAATCTAAATTATTTTTCGATTTGTAAAAGAAAATTTCTTTTAAAACGAAATATAAGATTTTTATTTTTTTTCTCGGCCGCTACATGAATACAATAGGATTATCGAATATAAAAAATTACAAAAATGAAGCTAAATTACATAGTTGAGAATTGAAAATGGGATAATAACAATAGGTGGATTCGGAGTTGTAATACATACATCCCATAATTTAGTTAAATATAATATTAGATAACTAGTAGCTTAATTTAGATACATAATCAAACCATTTTTTTGTTACACAATTTGAATTTGATAACGGATTGATACAATCCAATTTAAGGTTTATTCTCCATGGGATAATACTCTTAACTCGTCAATGAAGGCCCAAGAATGACTATCCAAGAGGGGGCTGAATTGGATATTTAAAACTTTTTCATAAAAATTAATATAAATACAAGCAAGTATGAAGCAAATAAATAAATCGAAATAGTAAGTGCAATAAGTAATAGAGAGAGGGAGATGATGCAAATGATATAATTATGAAGGTTCGATCAAAAGCAATGATCTACGTCCTCTATTACCGAGCTCTTTGGCACTAGCAAGACTTTTCACTATGTTGATTGACTTGTGGTGCAATACAACCTTTTACAATGCTTCCGATAACTTACAAACAAGGAGCACTAATCCTTATATAATGTTGAGCTTTACGGGACATCAACATGACCCACAAATTTAATATAAGAGTGATTTTACAATCGAATTTTTTTCTCTTAATTAGTGATATAATAAAATTAAGTACCAAGAGAGAAATATATTAACACTTTAATAAATAACAACGAATGAAGCTCAAGTGTAAGGTGAGAAAAACTTTGATGGGTAGAATGATTTTCAAAAGTTAATTCAATCAAAAGTTTTTCAAAATAAATGATTCAATAAAGATTAAACAACGCAGCTTTGCTTTAAGAATATCTCAAATAAATTCTCTTAAAAGTGTTGTATTAAATGTAAAGTAAAGTGGTACTTACAACAGTCAAAACACCTAAATATTTGGCCAACCGGACGACCCTACAGAACGTCCGCCTCTGAACCAGACGATTGAACTAGCCCTTGTGTGTCAGAAATCAGAATGATTAAAATTTTGGCCGTTGTGCCACCGGATGTCCGGTAGGACAAAAAACAATCCGAGTTTCTCTTTTCTTGATTATTTTAACAAGTATAGGCTCTTGAGGAACATATTCACTTAAATTTTAAAAAATGAGTGTCATTGATAAAAGACTTAAGAATCAAGTGAAAATTGTTGTTACATCAAAAATAAAATCCGAGTTTTTATGAAAAGTTTGTCTCATGCAAAAAAACTTAACTTACGAGCTTTTAGTGATTCATTGCTAAGAATTAAAGCATTTTACTTTACATATCGATTCAAAGCATCTAAGTCTAATGTCTTCAAAGAATGCTTGATTTGTCGTGAATGCTTCTATTGATTTAACATGATTGCTCAGCTTTCATCTCGTTTTTCATTATCATAAGTTGTGAATCTTTTGGTAGCAATCCTTTTATCTTCAATTAATAAACTTTGCCACAATAGCTACAAAAACTTGAATTCAATTGTTAGAGATAAAACAGTTTGTTTGTTATAATCAAAACACGAGATCAACCATAGGTCAACAGTCAAATACATTAATTATCAATGTTCTTGTATGCTTGTGAGATATATTTGAACACCACCTATAGTGTAAAATTGTTGCATCAATCCCATTTTCCACGAACTATGATAAGTGTGCTTTATACACTTATTCGAGGCCTAAAATATCGATATTTGGTAACATTTAGACAAAATGTATCATAAATTGTTGTATTTTATGTTATATAAGTATAACTCAATGGTTGAACAAGGAATTAGAAGAAACAAAAGAAAATAAAGGAAAATGGTAAAGTCCAAAGTTTGAGGACCAGATTACAAATATCTAATAGTTGATTCGGACCACAAGGCGATACTTTAAAGATTGCTAGGAGAAAATTGGATGGAATTAGAACTCAAAAAAGAATGGAATATGATCAAAATATTATCAAAATCAATTTCCAATCGCACAAGTTATATTCTACATTTTTTTTATCGAAGTTTGGAATCCATTCTTGACATAAATAAATGTTCGGATTGGAAATATTCTATTTCTATAAAGGTTGTAGCCCTTTTAGCTAGCTTTCCAAATTACTTTGAATTGTCTCATTCGGATATCGGGAAAGAACTTACGACCAAAATACTAACCGATGAAGATAACTTTTCTTATTCGATTGGAACTCTTTTGGAAACCAATTTGGACGTAATTTTCAACCAAGTTTCTACTTCTACAAATACCTAACAACAAAATACATATTGGAGACCTTTCATATACATATTATACTCTAATATTAATCAACTATTATCATCAAATGAGGAAAAATTATAGTTTTTTGTTAGAGAATTAAAGGGGGCTTGCAAGAATCCAATCGATTGAATATTCAAACTAGTTTTTTGGGAAAAAAAGAGAAGGCGCAAGTGGAGATTCATCAAGAAACCATTGAAGAGATTCAAGATTTCAAGATTTACCTTCATCTTCTTATTTTATCAAAAATCTGGGTTATGGTCTTTTCACTTAAATATGATGTCTTGTAATTTCGATATATTATGCTAGTTTTATATATTGCTAGGATGATATGATCATTGTTACGATTTTTTTAGTTTTAAATTAACTATTTTCACTTTAATTTTATTTGATTTGTGGATGTTTATTATATTTTTTATCGTTCTTTTCAATTGCTTGATCATCAATTGAATTGTTAGTGAGTTTAATTTTTATCGAGAGAGACAATATGGTTTAAGCACAATATAAAAAATATTGTAAAATTCGATAGATGATAGAAATATACATCTATGTTTTATATGGTTTCAATATGTATTTTAGCAACTGTTAGTGCATTTATCATGATTGTATCTTTTAATGAAAGATAGACAGGTCACATGAGGGGAATATATTTGATCACTATCGAGAGAGAGTTTCAATTAAATTAGAACATTGACCAACATGAATGATTTCAAATTGTTACACTAAAAATGGAATAATAAGGGGAATTCGACATCTTAACAATACATCTCGCATATTTCAAAAAACACATTTACTTACTTTCATTAATTCAATTGATAATTAAATGATTAGTGTACAAAGATAACAAAATTTGTTTGCTATTCGATTAAAGTTGCAATTAATTTTAACTCGATCAAATACATAATGATCGTGGTTTCGATACTCTATTCATTACTTTATTACTTGATCACGATTTCGTGCACTTGCGGGTTTTCAAATGATCAAGTTTTTGGCGCTATTGTCGAGAACTATTGTATTTAATTAGTTTTAATTAATTTTATCTTTAATTTGAATTTTTATTGCTTATTTATGTAGTTTCATTTATTAGAAAAACATTATAGTGTTTTCTATTTTTTTTCCTTTTCAAGACTTTGTATACAAAATTTGAGGCACAGTGATCTCGTTCAATTTGATCTGAAAATCTAACAAGCATTCAGGTCAAGAAGAAGAGAACAATTATTAACACATCAAAAACAGCAAGTAGAGCTCATGGCAGAACAAAATCAAAATCAAATTGCCCTGGGGCGAATGAAGAATCAAAGCATCCAATTGTCGTGGCACAGAATGAGAATTCTAGGTTGATGGGATAGTATATGGTTTCACCAGTCGTGGAAAACCAATCCAGTATCGTGTATCCGACATTTGGTTAGGCAAATTTTTAATTGAGGACATATGTGATCTCCAGAATACACTACAATTCTTTAGAAGGGCTATTGAAAATGTCAATGTTCATATCTCAAGATTTCCTAACATGTGTGCAACAATAGAATATCCAGGAGTTTCAAGTGAAGCACTCCGATTAAGGTTTTTTCCTTACACTTTGAGAGATTCAGCTAGGGAATGGTTGGATACTTTTCCTCCTCACAACATCACCAACTTGAACAGTTTGAGCCAGGAATTCCTGAACAAATATTTTCTACCTAAAATATTGCCAGGTTGATGGATGAAATCACTATATTCTCTCAGCTCAATAGTAGTCCCTACAACCATTCACCAAACCCGTCATTTACTAAGAAGTTCAATATACGAGAGTAGGAAGATCGATGCTCTGGAGGTATATGGAATTTTGATTCATCATTGCAAATTAGTAAGATGGTACCTGCATTGAATTTTGGAATGTGTGTTGCATTGACTTTCGCCGGAAAGTTTCTAATAGTTTTGCATGTGGCGTTGTTAGATGTTGTCGTGGTTGATAGCTACAGTAGTGTAAAGACCCATACGATTTCACAGGGATGGAGTTAGTCCGGGTCAACATTAGCTATTTGGGATTTTACTAAGGTTGGACTAAAATTAGATTTGGGTATTTTGTGTGAGAAGTATATTTGATTAGTGTTGGTGATGGTGGTAGCGAGATCCAAAGTATAGGTAGTTATATCTAATTTATAGTTTTTGTTTGCTACACCATATTTTAATTATAATGAAAGATCTCAATTTTTGCTTATTGTCACACTTGTGTCCCCAATTTATATTTTTTTGTCGTATTTTTATCCTTAACCTTAAATTAATAGAATATAATTTGCTCCTAATAACATTTTTTTTTGTCCAAAATGTGGCGCAGCAAACAAAAATTATAGTGTGAGTATACTTTTGGGCCTACAGAGAATGAGATGATGTGGTGGGAGCGAGCAGCAGATAAATTTTAAACAAATTGTTACAAAAGCTACTAGACTCAGATGAGTGCAACACCAGTCCATTAACAAATGGGGTGGTGGCAACTGAAAAACGCAAGTTCGACCTTAACAATACCTAGAGGGGGTGAATAGATATTTAATGTAGAATTAATAATTAATTAACATGCAACAAGTCACAAGTTAATTATCTCTAGATGGTTAATCAAACAATACAATTTTCCTTGTTGAATTATCGCAGTTTGAATGTAATAAACAGTAAAACATAGAGTAGTAAAGAACACAAAAATTGTTCACGGAGAAACCCAACTGGGAAAAACTCCGGGGGCTTTGCCAGTCAATCCACTATAAACGATTCAGCACTTACAGTCAATCCACTATCTGATCTCCTGACTGCAGTTTCAACATCTCTCCTGAATTCTATGCTCCCCTGCACCAATTCCAGCCGCAATAACCAATGCTCTCCTGAAACTCGGCTATCCTGCAACATCACCTAGCTTGGTAGAATCGTCTATCTCCTGTAGATCACGAAGAACAACCCGTTCTTCACAGACTGGAACTCCGTCGCCTTCCTTGATCTTCAGCACTCTCCGACAGATGTGTAGGAAGTTCATTTTTGGTATTTGGATGTTTGATTCGATGTTTTTTTGACCAAAACACTCCAGCAAGATAAAGGTTGAGAGAAGTAATCAATCGATCTCTCACAGATGAAGCTCTCTCAATTATCAACCTTAGAAATCACGTTCTATAGCTTTAGGATATTTATATATAGGTCAAGAAAACCATGGGCAAAGATAAAAGCATTTAAAACGCGAAAAAAAAAATTCCGTATAAAGTTGTTGCTTGAGCGAGAGGCCAGCGACAGTCGAGCGATAGGGTGTCGCTTGAGGGAAGGAGGGGCGACGGTCCAACGACAGATTTTCTGCTTTTGTAGCTCGAGCCATAACCTGACGACAGTCCAGCGACACCCTAGACCTATTCAACTATCCTTTTGACATATTTGAACATTACTACTTGAACTTTCATTAACAATCAATTTAAGTCATTTTGTCTACAGAATAGTCAATTACAAATCAACTAAAACCTAACAAACTCCCCCTTTGACATTCTGTGACAAAACACTATTACTAAGTCAAGGCAATAATGAAAAATAAAGTTAGAGACTTAAAGCAATAACACACCTATACTACAATCAGTCTTGAATGAATCAGCAGTACTTATTTCCTGAAACTGAAAACTCAAATACCTAGTGTAAAATGTGTGAAAAACAGGATCAACAATAATCACAGTTCAAACAGTTCAATTGTAAGTGTCATTTGAGCAAATGTAAGCAAATGCAACTCATATAGCATATTATTCAATTTTAAATCACAAGCTAAACTAAGATACAGTATCAATGCAATCCAACATATCAAAACGAAACATTGACACTGCTAAAACATCGAAAACTTAATTTAGCAAAACTGAATCAAACAAATATGCACGTGCTCCCCCTAACTGCAAACTCTCAATGTGTTTAAGCAGTAGGCAAATATATCTATGTCTCACCCCAATGACCTCTATAGACAAAGACATATGCAAAAGATCAAAACATGTTTTAAAGCATAATATGTCTATACAGTATCTATGTCTAACCCCAACGACCCCTAAAGATATACATGTTGCAAACCACGAAATGTATTTTAATTTGAAAAATAGATTATTAGAAATCTAGGAAAACTTAAAGCTCAAAATATCACATATATATCAAATTGACAGTTAATCCAGATTTGTAAATGACATAATATATGTAAGCTCTTACATCAGGATAAATATAAAAAAATGTACAAGTCACTACTCCCCCTCAAACTATGCATACCGCCAACAAAGTCACTAAATCTACTCTCCCCTTTTTGTCACAAAATGACAAGGGAAGAGCCTATAATCTATACAGCCCCGACAGCATCACCAACATCATTGGAGTCCATCCTCTCCTCGAAAGTATCATCATCCCAATGGTGATTAATCCATCATAAACCATGCTGAATGTAGCCAATAGTACCCCGTAGTGTAGCCATCATACTTTAATATGGCACGAAGTTGGGTAAGCTCAGCCATCATCTGCGCTTGCTGCTCAATCATCACGGTCATCTGTCCCAAGAGAGCCACATAAAGATTAACAGGAACGAAGAAAATATCAGCAAGTGGAGGAACTGACTCAGAAGAAGGAGCCGAAGAAGATGAATGAGGAGACACCGAACCAGACATAGAAGGAATGTCGGAGGACTCAGGAGTAGTAGCAAAGGAAGGGAAATCGGAGGGGTCAAAATAGATCGGGTCATCAATAGGATTGGTTGGCACAGTAGGATCAGCATGAGGTTGTGCTGGCTCAGAAGAGGAAGGAGCATGTGGCCTGCTATTTGATAGTGGTATGGCCAATTGACCGAGATACTCGCCGTGCAACCCCCTCGGGAAAACTAGCTCCTAGGGCAGTAACTAACATATAGATGAGACAAGCATAGGGAAGCCCAAGCCGAGTTCCCGTGGTCTGTAATGCTCTCAAAATCTGCTGGCATATGAAAGAAGGTAAGTCAATAGAATTGCCATGCAGAAGAGCATACAAAAATCGAGCCCTCTCCATATGTAATGAAGAGGTATGGGAAACTGACCACAGATTTGTGCACACAATGTGCAACAAAATTTGTCGATCACTGGGTAACGATCCAGTACGCATCACACCGGACCACCTTCCACTAGTGTGTTAAACACCTTGGAACGGACTAACGTGTCTGATGGCAAAGAATCATGAGTAAGATAGGGAAAGAGGGTGTGAACAACTCTCGGAATATGAATAATACTGGTAATGACGTCCGAAGTGATCTTAACGACTCGACCTCTAAGAAAAAACCTAAAGGAAGTACTAGTAACATCATGGATGTTACTGTAAACTCCTGAATAAGCAAAGGAGGAGAAGGTGTCAAGGCAACAAGAAAAGGTTCCTTGCCTCGGGAAGTGAACACAGCAGCGAGGTCGGGAGACAAGTTAGATATGGTGACCTCACGCTAAAAAAGAATGAGGGGTACTAGGAAAACTGGGACCCAAAAACATCTTGGGCAACGGTAGAAATGAACCTAGTTCAACTATAGGATGTCGAGGTACCATGAGTAGACAGAGTAGTACGTGCTCTCTTGGGTGGCATCTGAAAGAAATGAATCACAAATATCAATAAAACCTCGATATAGGACAAATGAAACCATGAAATGCATGGCATGCATGAATGCACGCAAAACGAGGCAAGCAAAATGACATACAACGTGTCTTAACTTGAGTGTATGACGACATGCAATGATGCCTAGATGCATGTGACATGAAGACATGACGCGTGCTGTGGTGCCTAGACGTAGGGATGTGATGCCCTCGTGCAGTGTCCTACCAAACATACCCAAGCACAATGCACACTCCCAACCAATAGTACGACATCAACACTGAAAACCACATCCAATACCTAACCAATCAATCAATATAACCACAAATACCTCCAAAATCTCAAAACCAACTCTAAACGCACCCAAATCAAGCTCATACTCACAAAAGCAACTCTTACAACCTCCAACACCACTTATCAACTCCATAGTCAACACATCATCACATCCAAGTATCCCAATGAACTCCAATGCACAATAATCGATGTCAAAATGATGTTAAAGTGAACTAAGAATGAGTTTTTTGTTGAATAATCATGCCAAAATGAATGTTATGTAATATAAATGATTAGAACATGTAGTGCAGCATCAGAACTTAGCCAATAATGAACACACATCGAGAAAATTCAAAGAAAATTGCAAATGAGGGGAAAAATAAAAAAATAGAGAAAATTACCTTTGAAGTTCGATGTTTTGGTGAAATGACACGTTCAATGAATGATTTGAAGTGATTAAGAAGTAGGTAATGCACCAATTTAGAGTGGGAGATGAGAAATGTGTAGAAATCAAATGAAAAGTAGGGAAGAATGCGTGAAACCCTTGAAATGAAGCGTTATAGTTCAAAATCACACTCTGTCGCTCAAGCGAGTGTCGAGCGACAAGCGAGCGAGGCAGCTCCTGCTGCTGTTGCTCGAGCCAGAGCTAGCATAAGCTAGCGAACATGCAATTGACAAAAATAGCACTAAAAATTCAAAAATTTAGAAACACAACTTTTTTTTTCCAATAATACGAAATTAGGACAAATTAAGCACTCAACACTTCGATGATCAAATCAAGCATGCAATCACAAGTCGATCATTATCAAACAGACTTTTCCACGTACGCAGTTAAGTTCAAGATGGAGTAAAGTATATAAATGACTCATGTGCGTAATGTGCCACTATTTTCTCGTGAAAATGACTCCAAACCTTAATTTTGTAAGAAAGAGCATGCAAAACATCACTTGTTAAATAAGTATGATCCCTACAAATGAAAATCAAACCCGATCTTAGGACCTAAAAATGAGGTCAATTAAATGATAAATTTTCTTTTTTCCCCTGACCATGATCATAAAATATTTTTCATCACTTTTCTCGTACATAGCATCTTATGTGCATACCATATCCATTAAGAGACTAAATTGACCCCTGTAATGAGGTTTAGGCCGATTAACCGAAGTTAGATGACCATAGGCACTATGTTATGAGAAACCCCTCGGACTTAATTACTCGAGTCAAATAGGTTTCGAATAGAGTATAAGATGAACCAATTAAGCACTCATATATTTTTATTTATTTTCTTTTTCATCATACATGCAACAATGTAGGGAAACTATCACAAGTTAAGATCATCTAAATGTGGGTCAATTCATGTTCAAGGTCACCTTACTAACACGTGACTGCCATCCCAAATCTCACACATGCGGCTAAGACTTGTTTACAAGATCATAGTGTGTGCAGTGCAAATGGTTACATGACGACTCATATACTCAATACTCCATATTAAACCGAACCAAGCAATGGAAATAATCATTGTAGAACAGATAATTGCTTACTTGGATTTACATAGCTGGTTTAAAATCAAAACGATGTGTCATTTGCTAGAACGAAAATATTTTTGCATTTTTCACATTTTTTTGTTTGTTTGTTTTAACCTTTTCAATGTTTTTGGATTGTTCTATATCGAATGAAAAACTCACACAAACAAAAGGAATGCCAAGCACACAGGATAAATAAAAAGTAAAAAGTAATAAAAAACAAAACAAACCAAATACACACATGCAAAGTGTAAGATGAATGCAAAAAGCATCAGTGTAAAGGATAATGCATGTAGATACCCATGAATGGGATCAGTGTGGTGCATGAGCACCTGTGATTGCCATACGGTCAAGATCAACCTTCTTGACCCATGTCTTCCTAGCAGTAGGGGTAGCCTTAGCCAATTAAGAAATTATCTCAGTCAGCTGAAGAACTTGATTGGAAAGAGAATTGACCTGACTAGGAATATCCATGTGCACACGCATAGGACACCTCGACCTAATGTGACCCAAGACGCTACAACGATGGCAAGTGGATACAAAACTCGACTTAGACACATATGAACAATGAAATCGACCTTGAGGTGCAGTGTTGTTACAAGACCTAGGTGTCCTACATCCTATGACATGCTCAGCTCTGGGATCAGGAAATCTAGCAATGTATGGCTGAGTAGAAGCATGAACAAAATAAGGCTTAGAGGATTGGGATTGTTCTTAACATAACAAACTTGTTCATCCCAAGCAGATTGTCCATCTTCTACGAGCCACTCATGAATGATTGGAGTTGAGCATTGGATTTATCAAGATCTAACGTTAATTATGTAAATTTGTTCTCCAAGTTATCATTAACGAGCTTCAACTCACTCACTCTCTTGGTCGAGTCTTGAAGGTCACTTAACAGTTTTTCACGTTCAAGTTCAAGCTCGTTCACCTTTTTCAGAACGACTTTGTTGACCTTCTTGATTTTGAGACTCTCTTCAAACAGTTTACGATAGGACTCGTGAATATCTGTCTCATCATCAAACACTTCAGCAGACTGCTCACTCTCATTCTCCTTATCCTCAATCTCAATCTCACGTTCAGATACAATTAAGGTGAAGGCCATGAATTTTTGTTCATCCTCACCTCCAGAAGTCTCATACTGAGAATTGAAATCTAACTCATTATCACTCATGGTCATAGCTAAAGCCTTACGCATTTCTTTATTCGAGGTCATCGTCAGATTAGGACGTTCATTCCTATAGTGACTGAAACTATTGCACTCATGGCATTGAACATATTGAGATTTCTTAATGGGAGTCTTAGAAGTGTTTCTCTCACGCTTGCCTCTCATGAGTTGATTAGGGACTTCACTGCTACGGTCCTGAGGCTTTCTCATATTTCTCATCACCTTCTGGAATTTTTTAACAAAATAGGCAATTTCATCATTTCTAAGTGTCTCACTGTCAGTGGACTCACTCTCAACTTCTCTAACAGTGTTCATTGCAATGGATTTAACCTTTTCGGGTTATGAGATGGTGAGTTCATACGTTTGAAGAGATCCTACAAGTTCCTCAATTTTAACATCATCCAAATCCTTACATCCCTCTATCGCAATCACTTTCAGCCTAAATTTCTCGGGCACTGATCTAATGACTTTTCTCACAACTTTCGACTCTAGGATCTTCTTACCAAGGTTAAATCTAGAATTCACAATATCATTCAGCTTAGCATAAAAACTATCAAACATCTCATCCCCAGCCATCCTTATCTCTCAAATCTAGAGGTCAACATCTGCAGTTTAGAGTTTTTTATAGTTTTAGTTCCCTCGTGTGTGCTTTCTAGAATATCCCAAAATTCTTTAGCAGTTTCACACATCGATACACACCTAAATTCCTTAGCAGATATAGCCATGAACATGGCATGAAGACCTTTGCTGTTCCAACTACACTCATCCAAATTCGTTTTGGTCTACAAGGAAATAACAGTGGGTGTAACTACACCATCAACAGTTGTTGAAGGCTGAGTCCATCCAGTTAGCACATAATTCCAAATATGTTCATCCAAAGCCTTAAGAAAAGCTCTCATTCGGACTTTCCAATAAGCATAATTGCTTCCGTCGAAAAATGGAGGTACAGACATCGACTGACTCATCTAGACTAATCAAATAAGAGTCAGGAATCGAAATAAGGCTCTGATACCAATTGAAAAATGCAAGTTCGACCCTAAGAATACCGAGAGAGGGGTGAATAGATATTTAATGTGGAATTAAAAATTAATTAAGATGCAACAATTCACAAGTTAATTATTTCTATATGGTTAATCAAACAATCCAATTTTCCTATGTTGAATTACCGTAGAATGTAATAAACAGTAAAACATAAAGTAGTAAAAAACACAAGAATTATTCACGGAAAAACCCAACTAGGAAAAACTCTGGGCGCTTTGCCAGTCAATCCACTATAAACGATTCAACACTTACAGTCTACCAGACTAGATAACGACATGAACTATCTGATCTCCTGACTGTCTTTTCAACAGCTCTCCTGAATTTTGTGCTTCCCTGCATCAATTCCAGCTGCAATAACCAACACTCTCCTAGAACTCCGCTATCCTGCAGCAGCCCCTAGCTTCGTAGAATCATCTATTTCCTGTGGATCACGAAGAACAACCCGTTCTTCACATACTGGAACTCCAGTCGCCTTCCTTGATCTTCAGCACTCTCTGACAGATATGTAGGAAGTTGGTTTTTGGTATTTGGATGTTTGATTCGATGTTTTTCTGACCAAAACACTCAAGCAAGATGAATGTTGAAAGAAGTAATCAATCGATCTTTCACGGATGAAGCTCTCTCAATTATCAACTTTAGAAATCACGTTCTGTAGCTTTAGTATATTTATATGTAGGTCAAAAAAACCATTGGCCAAGAGAAAAGCCTTTAAAATGCTGTCGCTCGAGCGAAAGGTCAGCGACAATTGAGCGACAGGGTGTCGCTCGAGCGAAGGAAGAGCGACGGTCCAGTGACAGAGTTTTTGCTTTTGCAGTTTGAGCCATAACTTGGCGATAGTCCAGCAAAATTCGCACCATTTTCTCATTTGTTCCAAACTCGAAACCCTAGACCTATTCAACTATCCTTTTGACATATTTGCACATTACTCCTTGAACTTTCATCAACAACCAATTTAAGTCATTTTGTCTACAAAATAGTCAATTAAAAAATCAACTAAAACCTAACAGCAATGAAGGTGAATGAGCGTGTGTAACATAGTATATGACATGTGGTCAGTGGAGACGGGTTGGTAAGGAATGTGGGTGTCGGTGGTGGAATTAATCCAATGGTAAATGATTGTAAAATAGTATGTATATATAACACAATATTTTTATAATAAAAACCGTATTAATTTATTTTATTGTAATCTTCTATTTCATTTTTCGGCCAAAGAGAAATTGAAGTTAATTTTTGCTATTGATAGTAGGAAAAATTTCATATCTAAGAGATTAACTATAATCTATTTCAAAATTAAGAGAGAACATTTAAAACTTGAAAAATTAGATATTATTAAATTTCATTTATGAAATAATTTATTAAAAATGTATTTTATTCATTAAATATATAAGATCACAATTCTATACAATTTGATTACAAATTATCGAATTAATTGGTTACAAATAATTTCTCGATCACGAACCAAAAATTTTGCAAGTCACAAATTATTTCATGATTCGTGATGGCAAAAAAACCATCTCGGTGAGGCCTCGTCCCGAATGGGGTGAAAAAAATCCACCCCGTGAAGAATAAAAAAAAAAGCCACTGTTTGGCCCCCGTTTTTCCCCATATCATTTCATTTTTATACTTTCCAAGACGAGAACATGTCAACAACATTTTCAAACACTCCAATCCCATGTCAGAGGTGAGGCATACCATTATTACCGTTGGCAATAGATGGACGAAAATGCCCTCTTCCTCACTTCACCATTTTCCCATTCAACCTTGTCAAAAAGTAAGGACATTATCGTCATTTTCTAACTTGATGGTGAGTTTAAAAAATGATAAATTCTGAGGCATCATTACATTTAGGGAAAATTGCAGCAGCGGTCCCAAACCTTTTCATTTTTTACAGACTTTACCTCAACCTTCACTTTGTGACACTACAGGTCCCAAACCTTTCAAAAATATGCAGCAGAGGTCCAATGGATGGAATTGGCCGTTAGTCAACCAAATGAGTTGATTTTGACCAAATTTAAAATGGGTAAAATGGTAATTTTGCTATTTAACATATTAAATAAAAAACAAAAAAATCAAAATAAAAATAAAACCAAAAAGCTGTTCATTATCTCTCTTCTTTACCCTACCCACCACCCACCACCCTTGCCCTTCGCCACACCACCACCCAAACCACCAGACAACCATACCACTAAGAAGCCCTCACTAACAAATTGAATCCCTAAATCAACATCAAATGAATAAAAAATTGAGTTCATAAAGTGGCGATTTCGGGCAGTCCAAAGAGTTTCTTGACCTCATCAAATATGTCGGCGATACCCGATCCATGGCCGAGGAGGACCACATTGTTTTGCACGAAATAGATACCCTTAAAGCCCGATTATCTAGACCCAATACTCCAAAATTCAAACTCAAGGAGTATCTAATGCGTCTAATTTATGTTGAGATGCTAGGCCAGACACCTCGTTTGGATATATTCATGTTGGTAAAATGACCCATGATGAGAGTTTGTCGAGGAAGATTGGTTATTTGGTGGTGATTTTGTTTGTAAATGAGGATCACAATTTGATAATTTTGATTGTAAATACGATACAGAAGGATTTGAGGAGCGATAATTATTTGGTGGTTTGTGCGGCTCTTAATGTCGTAGGGAGGTTGATTAATCAGGAGACAATACTTGCTGTGTTGGCGGAGGCGGAGACGATGGCGGGTGGGGTAAAGAAGAGAGATAATGAACATCTTTTTTTGTTTTATTTTTATTTGATATTTTGTTTGTTTATTTAATATGTTAAATAACAAAATTACCATTTTACTCATTTTAAATTTGGTCAAAATCAACTCATTTAGTTGACTAATGGTCAACCATCCATTTGGACCTCTACTGCATATTTTCGAAAGGTTTGAGATTTGTGATGGCACAAAGTGAAGGTTGAAGTAAAGTCTGCAAAAAATGAAAATATTTGGGACCATTGTTGCAAATTTGCCTTACATTTATCTAGACGTTGCAGCAAAGTTAATGGTGGATCTCAATCTCCGACAATTCTTGACCCAAGAGAATGAAATGAAATGAAATGGAAAAAAACGAGGGCCAAACAGGGCTAATAACAAATTACAAAAAAAAATTAGTTAATTAAAAAAAAGAAAAAAATAAAATAAACAGGGCGGGAAACACCTAAGGCGAGGACTGGGCCACAATTTATTCAACAGTCACAATAAAAAAAATTATTAGTCACAATTTATTTATAAATCACAACTCAAAATTTTATATCACATATTATTGATTGATCACAATTAATAGGTCACATGTTATTTTTGGGTCACAAAATATCTAATAATTAGTCACAAACATCTTAATTCTCACCATGTACTTCACCCAACCCCAATTGATCATGGCACCAATCGAAAGCAGCTCCACCGCTAGTGCCACCACTACCACCTCCAACAAACTACCATTTTCCAACTTTAAAACTACCAATTGACCATCACAACCACCAACAAAACTAGTGTCACCAACAAGATCCAACACCGCTGCCCAAACACTAAATAGTAGGCACACCAATTGATGAGAATCACATAGCAACGAACACTACGCAATCACAACGAGATTGATGCAGAATCCAAGAACGCCAATTAGATCCGGTTTTGGATTTGAACCCAACGAAATGAACCAAAAAATCCAACGATAACAAAGATGCATTGAACCCCTTGATTACACAATGAAGAACCTAACAATCCGATGTTTTGAGCGTCACAAGAATCATGTAGATTTTGATAAGTTCGGTATGTCCATGGAAGAACACAAGGTTTTGAAGCAAAGTTTCGAAAGAGAGAATTCTCATTAAATCATTATATCAAAGTTTTTTTGTTACAATGAAAGGGAAATCTTATTTATACTAAACCTAGAAAAATATGAAAAAACGAATATCACTTTAAAGATTACAAGAATTTTACCTAAACTAAAATTCTAATAAAATAAGGAAATTCGCATCAAAACAGTTTTTCTCGGATCTAGACAGCCTTCAATATTTTGGTCATATCTGTCTCTCCCGATATCCGATTGAGGTGATTCAAATTGCGTTGGAAAGCTTACTTCAAGGGCTACAACTTGGTTTCAGACATAATTCTCCAATTCGACCGTTTACCATGTCAACAACATGTCTCAATATCAGACTGAAAACCCGAGTGCTTTCCAAATTCGTTTTCTTGACTCGAGTACTTTCCAACCCTTTCCGGCTCTCGACCCCAACATGAAACTTGATCCTTAGCATGTTGTCTTCAATATTATGGATTCCATTACTCGAACATGTAAATGAACGACTTATCAACTCTTTGAAGTCTTCAACTTGACTCTATTTTCTCTCCAACATGCCTTTGATTCTTGATAAATTGTGGTGTACCCCAAGAACGCAATTAGATCCGATTTTGGACTTGAACCCAACGAAGTGAACCAAAAAATCCAACGATAACAAAGATGCGTTGAACCCCTTGATTACACTATGAAGAACCCAACAACCCGAGGTTTTGAACGCCACAAGAATCATGTAGATCTTGATAAGTTCGGTATGTCCATGGAAGAACACGATGTTTTGAAGCAAAGCTTCGAAAGAGAGAATTCTCATTAAATCATTATATCAAAGTTTTTTTTTTGTTACAATGAAAGAGAAATCTTATTTATACTAAACCTAAAAAAATATGGGAAAACGAAAATATCACTTTAAAGATTACAAGAATCTTACATAAACTAAAATTCTAACAAAATAAAGAAATTCGCGTCAAAACAGTTTTTCTCGGATCCGGACAGCTTTCAGTATTTTGGTTATATCTCCTTCTCCCGATATCCGATTGAGGTGATTCAAATTGCGTTGGAAAGCTTACTTCAAGGGATACGGCGTTGCTTCCGACATAATCCTCTAATTCGACCGTTTCCCATGTCAAAAACATGTCTCAATATGAGACTGAAAACCTGAGTGCTTTCCAACCCTTTTCGGCCCTCGACCCATCATGAAACTTGATCCTTGGCATGTTGTCTTCAATTTTATGGATTTCATTGCTCGAACATGTAAATGACCGAGTTTATCAACTCTTTGAAGTCTTGAACTTGGCTCTATTATCTCTCCAACACGCCTTGGATTCTTGATAAATTGTGGCGTACATCGGATCATATCACCAATCGCCACCTAAACACCAAGAAAACCCCCGCCCAAACATCAACAAAACCATCCCACCAACAAGATTCGACATGTCGCCTAAACACCAAATCACAAGCAGACCAATCGTCGCCCAAACACCAACAAGATTTCCACCCAAACACCAAATCTGAACTTAGAGAGAGAGAGAGAGAGAGAGAGAGAGAGGTGACACCATCGCTCATCTAGCAACGTTGACGGCATCTCCGTTCCTGCAGTGGCAGTGTCAACCACTATTTCAGCGGTGTAGACGACATCGAGCGAGCGTGGTGGCAACGTGAAAAAAGTGGCGTCCATCATCCCCGGTGGTGTGGCGTCGGGGTAGCGACAGCGGGAAGATGATAGTGGAGACGAGAGAGTGAGGATAGATAGATGAGGAGGAAAAACTAGGTTTGTTTCATTTGGTGGGGCCGGATAGAAATCAATTTAATTTTATAATATTATTATTAATATTTAGAATTATAAATATATCTTATTTTTTAAAAGAAAACTTGTATCTCTTAATTGTGAATTGTGAATTGAAATCTTAAAAAACACCCTGTCCATGTAATTTTCATTTGATAGTACAGGCCTTGTGTTAGATAAGAGCCCCAACCTTTTAAATGGTAATTTTCATAGGCCTTTTTAGTACATACAAGCGAAATTGAGGCAACAAGACAATTTTAGCATTCTTACCTTAAAAATGTATGCCTTCTTTAAAATATCCTGAACAGATCCTATAGGTTGAGCACCCTTTTTCACTTTAGCATCCATCTTAATCACCACTTGTACAATTTTATTTATATTTGTTTTGACATTGTTGTAAGATACATTGATTTTAATAACACTTTAAACAATCAATGACACAAATTTTGACAACACATGGAGTGTGAAACTTAGAGGGTGTTTGGTCGGAATTAAAATTACATTTTTAGTAGATTGTGATGGAAATTTTTGAAATATGTTGTTTAAAAGATGTGGGTCCCATAAAAGATGTAGTTAATATTGATTGTTTGACTTTGACTTAGATTAAAATCTAATTTTAATTCATACCAAACAGACCCTTAATGTACACCAAGTTTGTACAATTAGTTTAATTTCATCTCTTTTGGGTCCTTCAAAAATACAAATGTTAGGATATCCTTCCTAACAGAGTTTGAATATTGAATCTCAAGGCAAATGACAATTCTAATGCTCTTATTTCACTATAGCATCTCTTTCGCATTCCCCGACACACAAATACCCTTTTTTTATTGAATAATATAACTTGTACATAAAAAGTTATATAATAGTTTAAATACAAGTGATGCGTTAAAAAGAGTGGAGAATTTTTTTTATTATTTAATTGAAGAAATTGTGATCCAATTATATCTCATTCATCATGTATATATAAACTATTATGTAAACTAATTACGTACATGTAGCACAACCGTTTTTTATTTAAGGGACCGGGGGGGGCGGGGTACCAATCCTTAAACCCTTGACTTTGATTCTGAAAATAATAATCTTTAATCATAATAAAAATATAATTTTATCCTCAACACATGTTTTGAATGCCGAGTAGACATTTTTAACCTTGATTTTGAAAGTCAAGTAGACATTCCATTCTTGTTTCTTTTTCTTGAACACCTACTCCAAAAATTATTATTTTTCTATCATTTCCAGCCTTAATCGACCCCTATCGACGAAGGCACAAATTACCACAAGGGGTTTGAGTACCGTAAAATCTTTTTTCCTTCATCTATGTATCCATCAATGTTAAAGTAAGGCTGAAAATTGTCTCTCTTTATTTTTCGATCTTACTCAATTGAACGCTTGAATAAGATTGACTAGGGACTAGGCATGAATAATAAACACTAATTGTCAATCGAAGTCGAATATGAGATCTCTTACTCGCTTCTTGATAACAACACAACACAATTGTAAAATTAATGTTCCCCAATAAGTGGAGTAACTCAATTTCTTACAAGCCAATAATTCATTTCGGGTCAAAACCAATTTGAAACTTTGATCCTACTTTACTAACAATCACCCCTCAAATGAAATATCATGCCATCTCGACCACCCTTTAAGCAATAGTTTATCAATCATTCTTTCTCGAACCGGGAAAGATTACATGTTCCATCAACCGACTCTTTCGATGCATGAATTTTCTCATCAATCACGTTCCAACTTATGATCCACCACCTTCGTTAAACTGCAATTAAATATATACATCCACATGACTAAATTTAGAGCCCGACTCTAAACCACTTATAAGGAATTAAAATTTCAAACCATAAAGTTAACCCATTTGGTGGAGTCATCCAATCTCTTAAAAACCACTTGATCTCAAAATCTTTAAGTTGAATATTTTTGCCGACTTCATATGCACAATATATCGGTACATGAGCACGTGGGAACCACACCTTCATTGATTTCCTACTGACTCCAGAAACTAAAGCTATTCGATCAACTTGTGGTTGTTTTCTGTTTGTATTGATTTGTAGATGAAGCATAGTTGCATATAACTTTAGTTATTTATTCAACAAAGAGGAGATTTTTCTGTTTTATAGTGCCTTGTTGCTTAGCTTAAAATGATGATCCTCTCAGATTTTGATTGCTTTAGGCTAAATTTGTCTCACCAATTTCAACCCTTCAATAATAGACACAGTACACGTTCACACACATTCACTTGACAAAAGTAAGACACGATGAGTTAGATGTGTCAAAATGTGCTTGATCCAACACATGATAAGCATGGCCTAGGCATGACTCGAGCCATGTAGTGAGCCAACTCGAGCAGGCCTATATCTAAGTTTGCGTAACCGTGACAGGTCCGGCCAACTCAGTCCGGGTTCAGATAACAGCCTGTGATGAGCATATTTTACTAAGGAGCTACACCACACTCTGCACTATTAAGGTAGGATTTCTTAATTTGATCCAAATAAATAACACCGTGTCAAGGACCGATGATATGCTTAGCCACTTGACCACTCACAGCTGCAGTTTGCGTAACCGTGACATGTCGGCAGGTGGAGTGGGTGGGTGGGTGATGGCTGAAATCAAAAGAAGAAAATATGCAAATCTAGAAAGTCTGTATCAGAAGAAAATGCTTGACAGAAAGTGTCAATGCATCTTAATTATTTCATGAACTAATTATATATGTCAAATCTTTCCCCATAATGCAATGCAAGATATGACTAAACAACCTCCTAATTGCCATTAACATTTGTAAGATAGCATTAAACACAATAGGAAGTCATGTAGAGTTAAGCATACAAGTCCAAGCAAATTTGCACACATTAATGGGAATGGAAATCACCAGATCATTGGATAAACCCAAAGCCGGAGATGGATAGTATGGCTAAATATACTGATAATTCAACACATATATATAAAAATTAGGAGTACATTGAAAATAATTCCGAAAGAATATACAGTGTTATATCGGACGAGGTGACAAAAAAAAAAAAACAGATTCATATAGTCGGATCATAAATTAATGGAGAATAAAATTGAGTTTGTTTTTGTCTAAATGCAAAGAAGATAATCCAAGACCAGCAAATGGAAACATGTACCTACATGGACTGAAACATGGACAGTTGCTGGTTTTCTGTCGCAAATATCACAAATGGTTTTAGCTGCAATTAACTTCCATATTCATTTGGGGGTAAAAAAGACTTTCCAGATGCTGCTATGCAGACGTCTGATCAAGTTCATTTTATCAACATTAGACTTTCTAGCATGGCCTATGTCGTGAAGTACAGCTTCCACCTGTAATATACCTAATTTGCATCCCTGCACAAAAAAATGCAGTTCCATTAGGCGTAATATAAAATCGATAAATGCTATAAACCCACAACGCTGACGCTCTCATGAAAATAGAGAAATATGTTCCCACTAAGCTTCACAAACACAACCTGTAATTCCTATAGCAAACATTTTGACCTCAAGATTCCAAATGAAATGGTGGTTAAAAGACGAGATCGTGGAATAAAAGTGAAATTGTGGCACAGCTATAGGAATGAAGGACAGAAGAGTATCTTTGATTTGACACAAGCTCCTCCGATAATTATCTGGGATTTTTGGGGTCAATAAAGGGGGAACATATGAGACTCTATTTGGTCAGTTTTTCAGCAAAAATAGACATCTCAAGGAAAATCACAAGTCAGATTATCAACTAGGAACAAGAGGTGGCCCTAATGTACAAATATCTTTGAAGAATCAATTATCTTTTTATCCACAAATTCTGAACGCAACTAATAAATCAATGTGGCCCTACCAATTATGGTGGTACCAGTACTTTGAAAATGAACACATGAAAATAAAACATTTGCTGAAATAGTGCATGCAGAAATAATGCCATGCTCAAATTTTCTTCATAGGCAGATCAACGTATCATGTAATGTACATCCTTTAATTTGCATGAGTTACTCGAATAATAGTTTTCAAATACCACTTGCAGACAAACACGACAGACAAATCGTGTTCAGACAAGATGAGTATCGCCTAAAGCTCATATCTATCAGCACAATCCCACCAACTCCAAGAAAATGTGTATAATCACCCACATGTGGGTCTCAAGCCCACCCCTCAACTGATATAATGTTGACAGAATTGTTCCACCATAATCTTGTACCTTTCTCCATGTTGTTCTCTGCACAAGTCCACCTCAGACTCTTCTAGGAATCCAGGTGGTTCTATTTGCGAACAACAATATGAAAAGGAAATTCAATTTTTTTTCGAGTTTTAACTTTCTCCTTTTATTGCTGATTCCTCCCATCCAACATCTATCTATTTCCTTTCAACACACAACAATCTTTTCTGGAAAAAATTGACCATCTCTAATCAACCGTCAATACAGAGTTCATTATGAAGGTGAGTCCTAATTCTTCTAAATTTGGGATAAAATGAAAAAAGCAATATTTCTGACTTTGAATTTGATGCAGTTACTAGGCTGGATGCACCGTAAGTCGAGGCAAAATAGTACAGAGCCACTGAAGAATTTTACAACAGGTAACTTCTCTGAGGACACCAATTATCATTTATAAAGTTCAGAAAGGTTTGAAACTTGAATTTTTTTTTTTTCCATCCCTCTTTGGAATCATTTCGATGAATGCATATCTTATACCAGCATAGTTAAGGACAACCTGCCATACTGTGATATCTTTGAGGCATTTAATTGCCTTCAAAATATAGGAGAGCTTAAAATTCTCCAGGAAAAGGTGGAGAACAGATTAAATCTAAGATACATATGAAGTTATGGAATTACCAAGGAGAAGCCAAACTCCTCATCAAAATTTTACAGGACTTGATGAGTAGCAAGCGGATTCCCTCCTACCCAATAATTCTCATATAAAAAAATTTAGGAGAAAACAATCAAACTGTTAATGAGTTTCAATTTCGATTTCAGGAAAACCCTCCTCTTGCCTCTCAGT
The DNA here is from genome assembly GCA_019097785.1 of Fraxinus excelsior. Taxonomy (NCBI): domain Eukaryota; kingdom Viridiplantae; phylum Streptophyta; class Magnoliopsida; order Lamiales; family Oleaceae; genus Fraxinus; species Fraxinus excelsior. Next base: position 23,999,193 of record CM032630.1, read on the forward strand.
GCAGGCATTTTCTGATGAGCACTACTATCTAGACCCAATCAAGACATTTTCACACTCAAACATCAAGTGTCAAAAATCTACAAATAAAATTGAAGCTGACAATTCAGAAGTGACCTTTCAAGAAGACTCATTCGATCCCTTTGGCTTTCTAGCAATTGGTACTTTTGGTATGGAACTACTCACTACAGACCCACCAACTCCAAGATTTACTGTTCCTTGTATGAATTTGACTAATGAAGAGACAGAAATTACAAACAATGACCTCAAGCTTATTAACTATGAGCTGGAGAAGTTTCTTGAAGCTGAAGCAAAAGAGATAGCCAATGACTCTTCAGAGAGGAGTAGTCAAGCAAGTATTATAACCCTCAGTAACAAGCAGATTGAAGGAGAAGATTCTGAAGGCACAAACACTGTGCCATGTCCTCTGCAAAATTATCTCTTTGGCTCTTTAACTGAACTGGCTGGGACTGGGGTAGAGGCAAAAAAAGAAAGGACATCACTTGGGGAGCTCTTTAAGAGGAACTTACTCCATGATGATCCTAGCAGGAAATATGAAGAATCAGATAAAGAAGCAAGGGGAAGATATGTAACACGTTTCATGAAGAAGATGGTAAAGAATTTCCATTCTGCAACAAGCAGCAGTGCTCTTTCATCTAAGGTTGATGCTGCTGAATCCATTTCAATTAAAAGGAAACTGTCTAAGGTCAGTCAACTCTTACTAACTCTCCTAAGAACGATAGATCAAAATTGGCTTCCATTTTGCAGTTCTGTAGACAATAGAATAATTGCAAGTACAAAGGTCATGCCAATGAACATCAAAACTGAAGCCGTGAACAAATCGGATGGAAAACTATCAGATTCGGCACATCTTTGGCAAAAGATATTTTTATTCTGTATTAATTTATTCACTTATAATTTAGAGAGAACTTCATATAACCATATACACAAGGATGTATCATCCCAGGTATTCAAACTTAACACCATTAAGCCCCTGTTTGGTACATATTAAAATTTTCATTCTCATTCTTTTACTCCATTTCAACCACACGTTCTTCAATAAAATAATATTTCCTATCACATCAATAATTTTTCTTTTTTTTTTCAACCACACATTCTCCATCAATCTACTATTCTATAATACGTTCTTCCAAAATAACGTGGCTCAAACACACCCTAATTTTCAGCATCTAATTATATCCCAACAGGAAGTCACTAATTTAATTTTAGTCCCCCAGTAACAATGCAAGTATCCCTTCATAGAAGCTTGCATATTAATGAATCTCGGCAATTTCCAAATGATAATTTTGTTATGATACAGTAAACTGAAGTGGTTATAACACTTTCCAATTATGTTATAAGCAGGCTCTAAAGGTGTTTTGCACGAAGGTTTACCCTGAAGAGATGACCACAAAACAGTTCATAAATTTGCAAAAAGGTAAGATAAAAAACATTTCCCATAAGGGTGGCTATCAGATTGGAGGGGGCAATGAAAATAAAAAGCTTGCTCAAGCAGCCAACATAAAGAATGAGAAGAATACCATGAAACTATCTTCAAATGGTGTTGGCAAAAGTGCTTCAACAGTGAACGGAGAGCATTGGATTAAGACAGATACTGATTGTAAGTCAAAATGTGAAATATAGACATCAATATGTGGCATAGAACGATCAAATCCTAATTCAGCACAAAAAATCTCACTCGTCATTTTGTTCACACTGTAGACTTGGTCTTGGAACTGTAGAGGCAGAAACATTTGAAGCAAAGGTAGCTGTCCTCATCCGTTCCAGTGTCAATCTGGTGTTCATTAAGGTATTACATATATGCAGCTTTATTTATGAGTGAGGTGTGAATTCAAGAATTACAGAAAATAAACTAGGAGTCTCTCCTATCTCTGTGAGTTTTCCAGTGAAGAAAGAGTAATGGATTGCAATGCTATGTTTGCACATGGTTCTTTAAAGTCTATTTCTGGAAAAACTAAGATAAATGTGAAAAATCAAATATAGCCTTTCCTGTCGTGTGTAATTTAACAAGTGCTTATGTTGGAATTACTCAATTGCAGAAAACATTTTGCAAATATATTTGATGCCTTCAACATACGCAACTGTCCTAAATTTGAATCTGGTACATTAGAGGGTTGCATTCCTATTGAAGGGCACATGAGTATCATTGCATCACCGGAAAAATCGCCAGGCAAAACTAATATAGGCAATTGTAATTACTCTTTTTAGTTTTACTATCATCTTGCAATGTTTCTAAGGTCGCTATATTTACTTTATGTGATTCTACCCTTTCCAGCATATATAGATCTGCATGGAAAGGAACTAGGTAAATCACAAACCGAAATTATACCTCACTCTTAGCATCATAAGTTGATCAGGTAGAGAAAAGAACTTGCTGAAAATCAAATTGGCAGGAGTTCACTCTTCAATGCTCCTACCATCTCCATCCTCCAGGACTGATCTACAAGAGAGGCCAACTCTCTGAATATACATATAGATTTGTCGTTAGTGGATATACGAACACTGCAAAATTAGAACAATGACAATTCCATCCATTATTTCTTTGCCTAGATATGAAGTTTATTAAATCAGTATGCACTTTACAATTAGCATGATATTACTGCAAAAGGCTACTTAGGAACATGATAAGCAATATAACTTAGTTCAAGGACATGGTGTGAATCCTGTATCTAGACTTACCCACAGCAAGATACAGAACATTAGTCCTAATACTTTTGAACATCCAGACCAACAACAAACATAAATGAATTTAAATAAACATTAGTCCCTTTTCCCATGAAACAGAAATTCACAAGTGCATTTCTTCAAGGATGTTTCAACAGTTTCTAGCAGGCTGATCAACTTCTAAAACTGAAAAAAACGGTTCTTAATTTTAAATTGACTTAAATCGCCAAGTAATAATATTGTCTTTCAAGTAAATTTCCAGTGATCTATGACCTAAGCATGACCTAAAATTGCTTGTAAAACAGTAGCCCATGATAAGAAAAATAAGGTTAAAAGAATATTACCCCCGTCTTTCCTATAAGTTCCTAGGTAACCAACCAAAAGTGTACTTCAATATGGGCAACTACTTCAAGTTTTTTGTTGTAAAGATTTGGTATAAACATTGGAGAGAAGTTAATTGTCTTCCTCTCATCTACTTCCATTATATAGAAAAATCAAAGATTACACGTATGGAAACCTAATTGCATTATTGCCTAATATATGTAATTCTTGACCGATTTATTTCCTTAACACTCCCCTCAAACTGGAGCATATATATCATATTAGCCCAGCTTGGAATATAGAAACTTTAATCGATTACCATTCAACAACTTTGTAAACATATCAACAAGCTGGTCTCGTGCCTTTACAAATGGTGTAAATATATCATCACTCACTATCTTGTCCCAAACAAAGTAACAATTAATTTCAACGTGCTTGGTCCTCTCATGAAAGGCTAGATTTGACGCAATATGTAGAGCAGTTTGGTTATCACAAAACATCGAAATAGGGGTAGAAGGTGAAAGATTGATTTCTTGAAGAAAGTGTTGCAACCATATGAATTTACTAGTAGTAAGATCTGTTGCCCTATATTCTATTTCTGCACTTGACCTTATTACTACAATTTGTTTCTTACTTCACCAAGAGATAAGATCACTACCGAGAAAAGTATAGAAACCGGTGGTGGATCGTCTATTTGATGGAGATCTTGCCCAATCTGTATAAGTAAACCCTACTAGTCTAATATGTCCTTTGGAGCTTTTTTCAAATACCAAATAATACGTATCACAACTTCCCAATGAGAAACTTGAGGAACATCCTAGAACTGACTAATGATGCTAACTGCATACGAAATATATGGTGTGTGGTTGTAAGATAATTCGATTTTCCGACAAAACGACAATATTGTCTTGGTTCTCCAAACGGTTCTCCTTCATCCTTTCAGAAACTTTACATTAGGATCCATGGAAGTATCAATTGGACGAGTTCCAAGAAAACCTTATCTCATCTAACAAGTCAAGTACGTATTTCTTTGAGATAAGTTGATACTTGCTCAAAACCTAGCGACTTCAATACCTAAAACATATGGTGCTTGCTTCTACTCATATAAAGCCTTTTTCAACTTACAAACATAGTTCTGGTACTCCCACTGAGCAACAAACTCAGATGTTTGCTCCATATAAACCTCTTCGTGCAAGTCACCATAACGAAAGGCATTTTTAATATCCAATTGAAACAATGGCTAACCAAGGTTAGCAGCAATGGAAATTAAAATGCAAATAGAAGAGATCTTAGCAATTGGAGAGAATGTTTCATCATAATCAATACAATAGGTATGTGTGTAACCTTTAGCAACCAATTGGGTTTTCAATCTATCAAGAATCAGGATTGAACTTTGAAACATAGACACACTTGTTACCAACAGGATGTATTCCAGGCGGTGAAGGAACGAGTTCCCAAGTTTTATTCTCATGCAAGGCTGCCATTTCTAATTCCGTTGCCTTTTGCTACTCAGAATTAGATAAAGCTTCTGTCACTATTTTAGGTGCAAAAACACTAAAAACGTGGGATGTGAAACAGGAAAACGAAGGTGATAACGAATCAAAAGTGATATAATGACTAATAGGATGTTCAGTTACCTAAGTACATTTTACCTTTTAAAAGAAATAGACAATGACTAAGGATCAGAACAGATGATGGATATAGGATCTACAAACGACAAGGTGACGGATGGGGCCACAAGCATTTGTGGCTTAGATCGACGAGTATAAATTTGTAAAAGAGGAAGTGGTTCCTCATGAGAGGAGGGCGATTCTGGTGTAGTAAATGGAGATAAGTCTGGTTATGGAGAAATACCAACCAATAGATATGGAACGGGTAAGCTAACGGGATCCTGAGTAGATTCGGGACATACTATGATCAGAGAAATAAGGTGTGGACTCATCAAATGTTATATCTGCATTTACAAAGTAGCATGTAGTTAAGGATTGTAGCAACGATACCCTTTCTATGTTTGAGAGTAACCAAGGAAAATATATTTCATACGGCGATAGTCAAATTTGTTATGACTAGACAAAATGATGAAGATAACAGATACACTCAAAAAGCTTCTTTAAGTCTATTATATGTAGAAGCTTCTTTAAGTCTATTATAAACTATGTTCCAACTAAAGTCCTTCCTTTAATTTGTCCACATTGGTGCCACCTCCACTTGTTGACATGTATTCTTCTTATTTTATCCATTTTATTATGGCTGCACATACTTCTTAACACCAAATTTCCTTTTTGGTTCATCCTATAGATATTTTGTTGTTTTAACGGCCACACACTCATAGCATGTCTGATCTAGTTAAACCATTTTGTATAAATTTCCAACGTATTAGGTACCATGCCAATCTTGATTCCAATTCACCTAAACAACATCAAATTAGTTATTCTATAATCGCAATGCAACCAACCTTCCCCACCTCCTATATTTCTAACTGATTACGTAAGGTCCACTGAAAAGCAGTACACAGCACTACACTATCAAATATCCAATTCTTCAACAAGCATCTCAACATGACAATAACTGAGTACTGAAATAAAGATCCATGTGTTTCAAATATGATTTTCTACCTTGCTTCTCAAATAGTCTTGAAGACCAAAATATTTTGTCTCGATTAGTATGCCTTAAGATCAAAACAAGTCACATATTAAAGAGCATAGCAGAAATCTTCATACCAAGACCAGCAAGAGGCTCATCCAATATTAACAGGTCTGGAATTTGCACCTGAGCAGAGATAACAACCATTAATGCGATCATTAACTAATACAAATTTCAAACTTGTAGTGATGCAAGATTATTGAGAGGACAGACATTGGGCAAAATAAGCTAAGCCCCATTGGCACCTGAAGATCATGGGTTCGAATCATTGAAATGGCCTATCACTTTGAAGGGGTATGTTTATAAGTGCTAACAACTAGCTCTTCTCAGACCACAATGGTGGGAGCACTTGGTAAGAACTTCTTAGTGACGTAACAGATTACACATAGGAACACATCCACACTCAGGCATAAAGACACACAAGTGCATGCACACGTGCAAATGCAACTCTATTCCTTTTTCTAATTTCACAAACATACACAGGATATCATCAAGGTAGGAAAGATTCTCACTAATTGGATTGCTAGGGCAAGTCGACGTTTGTAGCCACCACTTAAGAGATTGTGGATCTTTGTCCAGAGAGATTCCAGTCAAACCAACCTGAAAGTTATAAATTGAACCATAACACTGGTCAGAATTCTATATGTGAACAATACTATAAATCACAAATTATTAATGAAGGAAAAAAGGGAGCGAAAGAAAATGAATGCTTGTTCGCTCTAATATACCGAAGTCATAGCTCTTTTGAGTCTTGAAGCAAGAAGCTCTCTCAATTGCACGCCGCCCCTTTGTCTTGGCCACCCAATATGATTTCATCAAGAATATTGTCAGCAACAAGGTACCTGGACAATCTATTGCATTAGATACCCTAACAGAACTGCAATTACGTACTTATGTAATCTGAAGCAAACAAGCATTCAATATGAACTTTTAATACAAGTAAAAAGAGAGGAATGCGGTGGATGCAAAATCACACAAGGCAAACAGGCAAACATCAGTTGATGTAACAGTTAAACCTCTTAAGTGAAAAAAGAAGACTACAAGATATAGAACACAGAAATTACTTTAGTATTGTCATAAAACTTCTATAAAAACAAAACCTACTACACAATCAAATCAGAAAAGAGGGTTCATATTTTTTTTTCCTATTTTTCTTTGGGGAATGGAGCATCAGCTATGGAAATTGAAGGAAAGAAAATGCCAATGGAGTGAATATGAAAGTAATAACATTACAGTTGTATTAGTCTCCAAGTGCAAGATGCAACATGAATGTTGAATAAACAATATGTAATTCAATATGCAGTATAAGCTCATTTTTTCAAGATAGGATGCAGTTAAAGAACCTAAATACCAAATGAACCTTACTTTACGAAATGGAAAAAGTTAAAATTGTCTCCAATGCACTGATTGGAAGTTAATACCTTTCAGGAAACTGGAAAACAATACCAATTCTTCCAGGCAATAACAATTCAGGAGACTGATCATTATATCTTTAAATATGGATGGAACCTGGTTTTGGCTACTTAACCCTGCTATCAACTGTAGGAAACAGTCAAAGATCTGAGTAGAAATTAGGATAAGATAACAGGTAAATCAGTGGATACAGAACAGTTGGTTTAACATAGCACAAATTGTGGATCAAAAGGTGGACCTGCAAAAGAGCAGGTTTCCCATTTCCACTCCGTCCAAAAACCAATCCAAAACTGCATATGTGCATGACAAGATACACATTATTTCAATATGGAGATCTTTTTTAAGTATAAAACCCCTGCCACCATTAAATGAAAAAGTGGCATTTCAACATAAATTGTGTTTCTGTTCAGACCAAAAGAACTTACAGTTCGTAGGTCCAAAATAAGATCTTTCAGTGTTATAATTCAGACAATACCAGTTGCAAAATGCTCAAAGAAAGACAAATTTATTTTTGTTTTTTATAAATATAAGTAACTTATTTATGACAAAATGAAAAGAAAGTGCCTTTTTTCAGGAAGGGAGAAACTTATTCTGTTCAAAAGATTGACCTTGGTCCCTGGAGATTGATAGCTAACATCTTTTACCTAGGAGAAAGAGGGAGAAAACATTTATAGTGTTTCAACAACATTTATTAACTTCGAAACTATAAAATAAACAAGTGACACATACTGGAAGAAGAGCAAGGAAGTCTTAATCTGATGAATACAAATAAGGAAGTAATATCGAGACATCAGAAATGAGTGCTGCAGAGGGGATCAACCGTCTAGAATTTGAGTCAGCAGTGTATATTTATGAAGGGAAGTAGTTGAAGATAACATTAAAACTGGATGTAAGAGTAACACGTAGGGTCCGTTTGATTGCAAAGGTGGAAAATGAGTGGAAAGAAAATGTTTTATTAGAAATTGAATTACCTAGAATTTTTTTTTTATTGGGAATTGTTATTAATTGTGTTTGATTGATATAATTTTCTACCTGGAAAATGTTGAAAGTTTGGTATCCGTTTGACTTTGTTTTTTATAAAAATTGTCCATTAAAGTGATAATTTTTTCTACCAATACGTCTAGAATTTGTTCCAATTACCAAAAAGTAAAAAAAAAAAAAAAAAAAATTTTAAACAATTAGAAAAAATTACCATATTCGTTTGACTTTGTTTTGTATAGAAATTGTCAACAAAAATGAAAATTCTTTTTACAATGGTTGATAGAATTGGTTGTCATTGCTAAAAAAAAAAAAAAAAAATCAAAGGGTTGTACCTAGGAAAAGTGAGGAAAACATTTTCCGTAAAAAATTTAGCCTATCAAACAGTCAAAAAGTGGAAGTAGAAAAATATTTTCCTACTTCCATGGAAAATTCCGCCAAATCAAACGGAGCCGTAGAAAAAGTAGAAAGAACCAAGCATGTTTATTTTACGGTTAAGAATAATGCAAACATGAATGACCAATCACCTCTTACGTTATCGTGATACTAATAATGGCTTCTCAAAAGTCACAACAGGTGTAGTATATCACATAGTATCAGATATTTCAAAGCACATGCCAGAAAACACAGCATAAGATTGATTAATGCCAGATAGCCTCCTACCCTTATATCCAGCGACAAGTTGTAGTAAAATACTATCCTTAAGGGTAAACAAAGTAGAATAGTGCTTTTACAATAATTAAGGGTTCATTTGTTTAGTAAATTCTAGGAGAGAAATAACTGTGAATTCAAAAATCTTATGATTCACAAAAATAGGCATTTACTTCCAAAATTCAATTAGATTCCTTACTCTCATTAGTTGATACTTGCTATGTAATACTGTAGAACTAAACGATTAGGATCGACTACAAAATTAGCATCATCTTTAACCATAATTAGAATAATTAGAGAAGAAAGTAAATCCAAATTTCTGATAGGTAAATGCTCAGGATAGTTAAAATCCCTGAGAATTAGAAACTTTCCAAGTATTGAAGATCAGAGAAAGATGGAAGAAGAGAATTGAATTAATTCTACATACCTCACAAATGTTTACAGCAACCGTATAAATAGGCAAAGAGGAAGTAGGCGCCAAAAATAACTAACCTCTAACCTTCTAACTAACTACTTAACAGAAAAGAAAGATACAATGTATAAAATACAAAATGAGAGAAATAAGAAAGATCTCGAATTCTCACGAAGGAGTCATGAAGGAGCTGAGTTTGAAGTAATCTGACATTCCCCCCTCAAGATGTACTGTGAATGTCTTTCACAGACATCTTGGATAATAAGGATATGAGGGATGGAGCTTGAAGAGGCTTGGTGAAAATATCAGCAAGTTGGTGTCTTGATCTGACCGGAAGGAGCTTGACAGTTCCCGTCACAATTTTGTCTCGAATGAAGTGGCAGTCTATTTCTATATGTTTAGTCCTCTCATGGAAGATAGGATTGTTGGCAATCTGAATGGCTGCCTGATTGTCACAAAATAACACAGCTGGAGAGTTTGCACATGATTGAAAATCTTTCAACAACTGAGATATCCAGATGATTTCACTAATGGTAGCAGCAAGTGCTCTATATTTTGCTTCAGCAGATGAACGAGATACTGTTGTTTGTCTTTTGGCCTTCCAAGAAATCAGTGAATCCCCAAGAAAAATGCAAAAACCTGTTGTGGATTTCCTAGTGTCAACACACGAGCCCCAATCAGCATCAGAGAAGGCCTTTAACTTGATGGGAGAAGATGGCAAGAATGGAAAAAATAGCCCCTGACCAGGACTGTTCTTCAAATAACGCAAAAGGTGGTGCACTGCTTTTAAATGTGGTAAGCGAGCCTGAGACAGGAATTGACTCAACTTATGTACAGCATAGGTGATGTCAGGTCTAGAAATAGTCAAATAAATTAGCTTCCCAACCAACCTTCTGTAGGATGTTGCATCAGACAATAAATCTCCTTCATGGATGCTAAGAAATGATTTAGGATCCATAGGGGTGCTAACTGTTTTGCAATCCAAGTAGCCAGCATCTTCCAATAACTTCAGTGTGTAATGCCTCTGGGAAATCACTATACCTGACCTTGAACGAGCAATTTCAATCCCCAAAAAATATTTTAAGCACCCTAAGTCCTTTAGCTTAAAATGTGAATGCAAAAAGGACTTTAGAGAGTTTATAACCTGAGAGTTTGGGCTAGTGATGACAATGTCATCCACATACACTAGTAGCGCCACAAATTCATCACCTGATCCTTTTGTGAATAAGGAATAGTCGGCCTTCGACTGGATAAACCCATATTTAACAAGTGCCCGTGAAAATTTTGAATTCAATTGTCTGCTAGCCTGTTTAAGCCCATATATGGATTTAACTTTGACCATTGACCAAAAATAAAGCTCTGACCAATTGTTGACTAATTTTTAAAGGGCAAATAGGTAACTTTACATTTTTCATATAAAAAATTAAAATAAAAGAATTAAAAAAATCCAATCATCTTCTCCACTCACCTCGACACCCCCACCCCAACAATTTGATAATTACAGTAGTGCTTGATTTAATAACGCGTTGAATAACAACAATATCCTGAAGCTCCAGAGGCCATCGTAATCTATTTCAGAGTTTCTCTAGCTGGGTACTTTGGTTAATTCACATGGCAGAAGTGTTATTGATTCGAGTAATGTTTACAATGGAAGCAGAACTAGTGATAATAATGCTTCAATTTCGCGAAAGTTAGACTCCCCAGAGCTACACCCAATGCCACTATTGAAAACACACAGTTTTCGGCATAATTACAGAAATGCAGAGGCGGCTTCTAGAAAAGATGAGGAAGACGAGGAGTTTTACTTTCCCAAAGGATTGTTAAATGGTAGCAAAAGTTCTATTAGTACTGGATCGACTTCTAGGAGGGCTTTTGTAGCTGTAGAGGTGGGGAATTTTAACGGGTCTACTTCAAAATCTTCGTTCATTTACTCTTCATCAGCAACTGATTTCAGGTCCACATCTCCGATTAGATCCGTGTCGTTGAGCATTTCTCCAGTGATTAGTTTGAGCCCGAGAAATTCGATGCTCAAGTAGCCGGACTTGATCGAGATTCAGATGGCCCCAACGTTGATGCAAATGACAATGGCATTAGAGCTTGCTCATAGTGGTTTGGTGCTTAAAGAATCTACATGGCCTTCGTCGTCGAGTTCATTGTTGCAGAAGACAACGGCGTCAGAGCCCGCTCCTAGTGGTGGCGACCAGAAGTTTTGCTCATTTACTTTTGTGAACTGGTTTTTGGGAGAGGGTGGGGAATGAGGGTGTCGGGGTGAGTGGAGAAGATGATTGTTTTTTAAAAAAAAATTATTTATATGAAAAATGTAAAGTTACTCATTTGCCATTTAAAAATTAGTCAACAATTGGTCCGACCTTTGATTTTTGGTTAACTAATTGTCAAAGTAATGGTTTCTATCAATTTGGACTCCAGGTTTGGTACCGTGGGTGGCACAAATGAAATGTTTAGGCAAAGTTCACACTAAATGAAAGGTTTAGTACCATGGCTGCAATTTCCCTAAGTTATATGGTAATTCAGAATTCAATAACATGACATTTATCATTTCTAAAAATGTCCAATTCTTTCTTTCTACTAGACCATTTTGTTCTAGTGTTCGTGGTACAGAACATTGATGTATTATTCCATTTTGCTCACAAAATATATTGAATTCATTAGAAAAATATTCTCCAACTCTATTACTTCTTAGAGTTTTAGTTTCCTTCCTAATTGATTTTTGACTTCAAATTTATATGTTTTAAAGGCAATAAAAACTTCATCTTTATGCTTTAACAAATATACACAAGTATACCTAGAGCAATCATCAATGAAAGTAATAAAATATTTGTTACCACCTCTTGTTCGCATGCAATTCAATTCACATATATTGGAATGCACAAGTTCAAGTAAGTTTGTTGATCTTGCTGCTCTATGAAATGACTTTTTTAATCATCTTTGATTGAATATAAGTTTCACATTTTCTTAAGTTATCAATTACTTGTTTTATCAATCTACATTTAATCATTCTTTTCATAGTGCTAGTGTGCTAATCTACCATGCCATAAATTAAATAAATCAATAGCATAATCAAATGATTTGTTTTTATTATTAGAATCATGCTCAAAAGTACAAAGTTTGATTATTCCTGCATTAGAATAGCCATTTCCAACAAAATACCCATTATGGGCTAGTATAAGTTTTCTAGATTGAAATACAGATTTAATTTCTGGTTTTCCCAATAAAACTCCACTTGCTAGGTTTCTATTTATTTCTGGTACATGAAGGACATTTGTCAAAGTGATCTTCTTTCCCGAGGTGAAAATGAGTTCCACATTGCCTTTGTCAATCACTTTAGATCTTCCTTCATTTCCCATTTGGATCTCTTGACCATCTTCAATGTCATGATAAAGTTTGAAAAGAGACTTATTATAACAAACATGGATGGTTGCACATGTGTCATACCACCAACCCAAAACTTTCCCTTAGATTGCATTGATTTCTCTCACCGTAGCAATAATCTCATCAATGGAATTTACTTTCCTTTCCTTCTTTTGTTGTTTCATATGCTTGCAATCTCTTGCAAAGTGTCCCAATTTTCCACAAACATAGCAATGTCCCTTTGATTTATTTTTGAACTTCCCTCGATAATTTTTTGGGACTAAGAGATTTCCCTTCCTTCTTGTACTTGTTAGAGTTGTCCACATTGTCCATGACATTAGGTTTTGAAGAGCCATAAGAACTTTCAGTCTTATCTCTTGCTCTTGATTCTTCCTCTCTACGAAGATTTTTTTTTAATTTGTTCCAAAGAGAAGTCTTTGGAATTGTGAAGAATCATCTTCCTATATCATTTACACGTTCCTCAAAGTTTATCAAGAATAGCTTCCACTTGGAAAGATTCGGGAAGATTGATTTCCGCTTTTAACTTGTTGATAATGACTTGCAATTTATGTACTTGAGACAACAAAAGAATAATATCAAGATTTAAAATCGAAATTGTCATTACATTTTCGGGAAGTCTTGATCCGGGCTCAAATTAATCACCAAATGAACACCAACCGAGAAGGCTCGGCCTATAACTTTAACACTTGGTTGCCATAAATTTACACACCCACAAAGGATACACTTGGTAATTGGTTTGCAAGCCACAAAGAAAGAGGAAATAGAGTAGCAATTGGAACCTCAAGGGAGAAGAACCAAAACCGGACAAACCTTAGATTTTTCTCTCTTTCTCACAAACCAACACACTCTTATACGGTTGAAAAAAATGGATATACGTAGCACTAGTTAGGTCATTCCAATTGGACCAACCACCATATATCACCATCCAACTAATAACCACAACTTGGGCCATCCATGAGTGCTGGACCATGAGCAATATTAACTCAATTCAGTTACTTCTAGTGGCCCCAAGATATTATCTGGTCGAGCCATCACTAAGGTGTCGATATAAATTATCCAACATCGGTTTAACGTCATTTCCCGGTATTCATTGGGTATCAAAAAATCCAACAAATCTCCTACTTGATACCCAATCAATGTGTAAGCAAACAAAACATATAGTTTATACTTGCATAATCAAGGTAACCAATATAATTGGTATAACAAACCTTACCTCGTGTTTCAGACCTGAAATACACACCATACCTGCTTCATATTCTCACCAGGGCTAAGGTCAAGAACACCCAAGTAGAAGTAGATAATTATAGTAATCAATCAGGAGCAAATAAACATGCGATGGAGATATTATTTAAGATAATACATATCTTTTCAAAAAGACACGTTCACACAGAACAATAGATTAACACCAAGTTAATCAAGCACATGGTCAACACATATGCAACAAATGCATAAATGGCCCCACGAAAAGATCTCACCACACTTATCATATCCCATTCTGTGTCACTCACATTTTGAGAACACATATCTCACCTCTTCGCTAGCATGCTCACCAGACTAATCACTCAACCGATATCTAACTGGTAGACTTCCATAGATCCTAAGTCCTTGGGATAATCCTCTATCACCACATCACTTCTCCCAACCTAAGTGGATAATGGGTCTCCACCTAATAAAAGTGATAGAAGTGTCTCTCTCACACTTCACTTGTAACGCCCCAATCTTCATACATCTTGAAGTGTTACGAAAAATTCTATTTTCGCGGAAACGATAAAATAATATTTTTTAAATAATGAATGGAATATTTATAATGCAAACATAATCACAAATTAATAATTGTTTTGAACAAATAAAATTTAATAATAATTTAAAGGAAAAAAAATGGACTTAATATTTTTTCTCTTCGATCACCCGGCAGTATGCTGCACCATCCCACCACGGCTCCAATCGACTCAAACTAGCATGTAAAATTTTGTAAGAGTGAGTATTTAAAAAAACACCTAGTAAAATACGTGCAATTTCTATACACAATTATATACAATAAAATAACACTTCATACCACTATTCTCTTATGAAGTATATCGGTGACCAAGCGAGATACCCATCATTTCTTATTTTCTCATTTTGAATTCTCGAAGGATCTCACATTTCATTATGTCGAACTCGAAGGTCCACTGACAATTCATGCATAAATTACTGAATATAAAGTATAAGGAAACGAACAACTTGCACAAAAGTATCTAACCTTGATTGATCAAACGAGCTTTTGATAATAGAAATATACTTAGAATGTACAGCTGCTTTTTATGAAATCCCCTGTGTAAAATTCCGTGATAATGAATTGTGGGACATTGACACACTATTTATAGGAAAAATATAGTAGTTGAGTCATAGTATAATTGTGATGAAAAATCGTGTTTATCACATTTGATAAAAATTGAATTTCTAGTAAACCAACCACAAGGTGACATGTGTACAAAATACTTATCACGACAAAAAGGTGGTTACAACTTGACTTTAAATGGAATTCTAAAAAAATAAAAATAAAAATAATACTTATCCATTCACACGTAACTATCCATAAAATTCACAATTCAATAAAATAATTTAACTGAATTACAATTTAAGACAAAAATCTTTCGACCTCGATAACTTGGGCCTCGCTGATCAAATTTAACTTTTTCTCGAGCTTAATTTACATGATTAAAAACGAGCTATCCAACGAGACCCATATTGATATACTTTTCGTCGTTTTAACAAGATCTAAATATTTAGCCCAAAAATCGAAGTTAATACATATATCACTTTAGTCCCTCAACTTTTAAAAAAATAAAATATGGCATGTAAACTAATTAAGTTCTATTCTAAAAATTTTCGGGGTGTTACAATCTCCCCTCCTTAAAAAAACTTTGTCCTCGAAATTACATCAATTACTTGAAAAGTTCTAAATACTTTACCATAATACTATATATCATAACATAAATCATGAAATCATGATAATTGAACGACATTTCATTTCATACCTTGGAATCAATTGGAGAGTGATCGAGCAGTGAGCGCTATGTGCCAAGGATTCTTCATCTCATTACATGTTTAAGACATTAAATTTTACATTGTCCATAAACTTCTAATGTTTATGAAATACTGCATTTTTTTTTGTAATCTCCAAAAATATGATTTTATCAAAATAGAAGTTTCTAAAAATAGATTTTTTAGAAGGTTTGAAATATTGTTTTTCATCTCGTTAATTTGAATAACACGCAATCAAAAGGCTTCCAGATGAGGAGGGAGGGTCACAACGAACCGCTTAAATCTCAAGCTCTTCTTAGACAATTTAGATCTTTTTGACAAAGCCTTTCAATTTTGCAATTACACAAATCAACAAAACTCTAACAATAAAACGAACATGAAGTCTCTGGTAAAAAAATAAACAAGTTTTTTTTCTGTCACTGTTCACGGATTTTTTTAAAAGGCTACAAGAAAGTAAAACTTTTGCTCTAATACCAAACTGTAACACCCCAATTTTCACAAACAATGGAGTGTTACCAATAATCTAATTTTCGTGGAATGATAAAAATCTTTTAAGAAACGAAATATTGGAATATTCATAAACTTAAATTTGAATTTTCAACTAATAAATTCGATAATTGAATAAAACAAACTACTAAATCTAAAAGCAGTAAAACTTAATATTTTCGTATGTCAAAATCCCTTGCTTTGATACCAAACTATAACGCCTCAATTTTCATACATCTTGAGGTGTTACAAAAATTCAATTTTCGCGGAAACGATAAAATAATATTCTTTAAATAAAAATAACTTGAATATTTATAATGAAAACATAATCACAAATTAATAACTGTTTTGAACAAATAAATTTGAATATTAATTTAAAAGAAAAAAATTAACTTAATATTTTATCTCTTCGATCATCCTAGGCAGTCCGCTGCACCATCCCGCCACGACTCCAATCGACCCGAACTAGCCTGTAAAATTTTGTAAGAGTGAATATTTAAAAAAACACCAGTAAGATACGTACAGTTTCTATACACAATTATATAAAATAAAATAACACTTCATACCACTATTCTCTTATGGAGTAGATCGGGGACCAAGCGAGATACTCACCATTTCTCATTTTTCATTTTGAATTCCTGAAAGATTTCACATTTCGTTAGATCGAACCCGAAGGTCCACTTGCAATTCATGCATAAATTACTGAACATAAAAGCATAAGGAAATGAACAACTTGTACAAAAGTATCTTACCTTGATTGATAAACGAGCTTTTGATAATAAAAATGCATTTAGAATTTACAACTGCTTTATATGAAAGCTGCTGTATAAAATTCTATGGTAGTGAATTGTAGGACTTTGGCTAATTATTTATAGTAAAAAATATAGTAGTTGAGTCATAGTATAATTGTGATAGAAAATCTTGTTTATCACATTTGATAAAAATTGGATTTCTAGTAAACCAACCACAAGGAGACGTGTACAAAATACTTATCACCACAAAAAGGTGGTTGCAGCTTGACTTTAAATGAAATTCTAAAAAAAATAAAATTATAATACTTATCCATTCCCACGTAACTATCCATAAAATTCACAATTCAATAAAATAATTTAATTAAATTACAATTTAAGGGAAAAATCTTTCGACCTCGACAACTTGGGTCTCGCTTATCCAAATAAACTTCTTCTTGAGCCTAATTTACATGATTAAAAACGAGCTATCCAACGAGACCTATATTGATATATTTTTTATCGCTTTAACAAGATCTAAATATTTAGCTCAAAAATCGAAGTTAATACATATATCACTTTAGTCCCTCAACTTTAAAAAAATAGCATGTAAACTAATTAAGTTCTATTCTAAAAATTTTCGGGGTGTTATACCACCTAATCAGGGTCTCTTCTTAGATAAAAGATTCCAGTATTTGATCACCTCTACACACGTGAACCAAATGCCACACTCCACATCCCTGGTACAAACCACCAATTTGTCCCGGGGCGTCTATACTCCATCTCACCGAAAGACAAACAACATACTGCTAATGCATCCCAAACCCACTATGCATGCAAACAATTACACCAAGTAATAAGATCACTCCAATTCTTGCCAATGCACATGTCAAACACAGTGAAATGTAACAAATAATCATGTAACGGAATTGAGCAATCACACACTTGCAAAAAGGATTACACACGGATGGACATGCAGTAACTATGTTTACTCTTAATAAACCCACTAAGGTCATCACTCGACCCTATAGCCACATTTGCCACGTCTCTTATCTTACTTTCCTTTTATTATCATTTCTAGAACAACTTATTTCACCATGTCCAAATTTACTCTAGTTAAAATACATCTTATTTTTCGCACTTGCTTTAGACCACATTTGCCATCAAAAGTCTTATGAAAAAATTGTCATTTTGCCAAAGTAAAAAATCACATTTTTCATTAAAATATCACAACTCAAAACGTGTTTCAAGTTTTACCAAAAATGCACAAAACACAAAATGTAACCAAACGACGACCACAAGCAAACTACACAATTCACATAGAATGGTCAAATAAACTTTCCTAAGGTCACGTGTAATTCTAATAATGAAAAATAATTGATAACAAATTCAAGAAGAATTTAGGGCGAATAATTAATAAGTAATTTCTAGGTCTAGCAATATGAAATGGTTACTCCTTCATGGTAACCCCAATTTTAATGTCACCCTACACGATGACTTCTAATGCGAAAAGTAAATCGTTATCCTATGCAATAACCATAATTGCATTAATAAAAGGGAAATGACAAGATACCAAGTGTACCATGTCTGAAGGTATGTAAATATCGAGAGATGCGAATTCACCGCATTAGGGCTATCACTATCCATCTCAAAGCTTTCGATAACTGCAAAAACACAAAAAACAACACCCAACACCCGAACGTCGAAGGGAAAAATCATCTAATTTTCAGTGTATAACTCAAAACTGGAAACGGACACCACCATAAGGTTTGTCACACCACCACAAACATTCTACTTGAAGACGTCGTCGCCGAAAAATGCTTTACGTTCCTCCATGCGCCACTACCGTATCTGCGCGTCGACGACATGTGTCGTCATAGTCCCCTCGTGCCGGACCACCGGTGCGCCTCCGCGTACACAGTTCCCTAGTGGTCGTCGTTTTTCCAGTAGATTTGTGGTTGAGCCTGAAAACACCAAAATAGTTCCGGACAGGTTGAAGAAAAATTCCCAGATTTCTGTCCTGTTTTCTGCCGATTTTCCAGATGGATCTTGGACGACTTCTAGCCACATTTTGGTCGAAAAAATCATTGATTTCTCAACAACACAAGCTTGGATACCATTTGTAAGGACTATAGACACCACATATCTGAAAGTCCAAGAATAACTAATCAAGAAGGGTAAATTGGTTTTTAAAACTTTTTTTTTAAAATAAATTCAAGTCTTATACAATATACTAGCAATTATAAAAACTCAATAAATATGCACAAATACAAAGATAATTAAGCACGAGCAATATAAGTAAGTTAATTAATTCAAATAATAAGCACAAATATAAAAGCGAAAGTAAAAGGGATAGATGATGCAAACGATATAATTGTGGAGATTCGATCCAAAGCATTGATCTACGTTCTTCGTTACCAAGCTCTCCAATACGAGCAAAGCTT